>CAUYSK010112152.1:0-27546 GCA_963575035.1 Avahi laniger
GCCAAGGGTGAGAACCACTTGCCTAATCCTTTATTTCATTAGAGGTTGGCAAATTATGATAGCTTCTCATTCCTACTAATTATTAGCTGTACTTTTTCTACATAGAACTTTCTCTTATCAACTATTTGGTTACTTTGAGGTGAAGTTCATATTGAAGAGGCAGAATAAGTGCTTAATTTTTTTCTTTACCAATTTTTAGGATAATAAGTTTGGGGGACAATAATTTTGGCAGTAATGGTCAGGTGAAGGTCTACCTGCTCCAGGAATCTTTCGATTATGACAACACTTGGAAATTCTTCAGTTTGGGTCTTTTGGTGACAGCAAAATGATTTTTCTTTTTTGGGTATGATGACACTCACACTGTAGCATCTATGAGTACAAATGTGGTCACAAATTCACATTTACTTTCTGACGATTCTTTGTGCCATCTCCATCTCTGTATTGCTTAGTCCCCCTGCAGATTCTCTCCGTCCATTTATTCCTGAAGTCCCCCCGGTGGTGTGTCCCATCCATGCCTGCTATGTGCCAGGCACATACACATAAGAACAATTCTATTCTGCTGCCACTGCTGCTGCCTTGACGAGGAGCCTCATCACTGCACGAGTGACTCCACTCTGGCTGGTCTGGTCTGTTGGGCTAGTGCTCAGTCCAGAACAATGGCCTCCCACACATGTCATTCAAGGAAATGCGGATCTTGATTCCCCAGGACTGGGAAGGAGCTGAGAGCCTGCATTGCTGACAAGTTCCCAGGTGATGCTCTTGCTCCTGGTCTAAGGACTACACCTTGAGTGGTGAGGAGCTAGACTTTGAATTCCAGTTTTGGCTCAGCTGGGACACTCTCCTGAACAATTAACTCACATAGGAATGTATAACAACTGTATTTGGTCACATGAGGATTTTGATACAAAAACCAAATTCCCTAGTAAGGAGCCATCCTAAGATGTGACTGACTCCTTTCCCTGTGCTGTCCAGGGTCTGCTGATCTTAATCTTTTGATCTGCTCGGGAGGTTTCTTTCTGCAGACAGGGTCCTGATCTACAACTCTGTTTATAAACTTCTCCCACGTTCCCAGTCAGCCGTTCTCAATCCGGCTGTGCATCAGAATCCCTGTTGGAGTTCTTAAAAGAATGCAAGAGCTCTAGGCGTGGGACGCAGGCATTTCTTTTTTAAAAATCTCCCCAGGTGATTTTATGTGCAGCCGGAGTTGAGAACTGATGTTTTAAATATCATTTTTTTTCATTTCGGTGTTGCTAAGGTGATTTGCTCCCTCAAAAATGGCTCTGCAAAAAGCCTGCTGCTACTAATCCATGAACTTGGGGATCCTCTCTGTTTGTGCAGCTCCACGGCTCTGCCTTTTCCCAGTGCTGCGGTCTTGAGGGCTGCAGGTTCTGCTCTCTTTCTGTACCTGCTGCCCACAAGGAAGGACTGTTTTATTTCACTGAGTTTCACAAGATGAACAACTTCCCTCTTGGGGTCCCAGCTGAAAACAGGATTTTCCCGTTAGACAGAAACATGGATACCAGGAAATGCCCTGTGCCATCAAGAGGCTGGTTGTGCATGTTCAGACGGTTTGCACTGGGCGTTTTTCCTGATATGGGGAGGGGGCAGAGCTTTCAGGCCCGTCAACACAGAGGCGGCAGAGTCTGTTACAGACATCAGTCAGAAGGAGGAAAAAAGAACTGGAAAGGCCAGTTGCTGTCTAGGATTTAAAAAGCTTTAAAAGGTTGCCAACTGAGAAATGAGTTGTGCTGCTGCCCAATTATCCATCCACCTTCCCTGTTCCGCTGGCTCCCTGGTAACCGTGCACGGAGAGAAATAAATGATGCTAGGGCAGAGATTTGGAAACCAACCTTTAGAACTGTTTGCCAGATTCTGACATTAAATATGCCAAGGTTCAGCCCTTTTCAGTTACTGGAGGCATCTCTTTGTGTACTAAGCACTGGGTTTAAATGCTTTTTTAAAAAAGTGAAATAAATACATTCCAGCTCTGTCCCTTTCTTTCCTAGGCCAAACAAATATAAATTGTTCCCATACTTTTTCCTCACCAGGAGAAAAAGAAAAACCTTTAAAAAGAAAAGAAAAGAAACAAAAAGAAAAGAAAAAAATATTGACTCTGAGATCTTGCTTAATTTAAACTGTGCTTGCAAAAGTCTGTCAGGTAGGTCTCTGAGAAGAACAAATGTCAAAGTCGTTTTGGGTTTGAACCATGTGATTCTAACCAGTGCTTAATGGCTTCTCCACTCCTGAAGAGGCATGTGAGGTAAAAGATGAGGTAGAGATTGTCTTTGCAAACTTCCATCCAAACTTCCTATAGAACTCACCGCTCTCCCCTCCCTCGGGGTGTATTAGGCAAGTAGCCTTTGCTAGAGCCTAGGGAGATAAGGGAACATTTTCCTTATCCATCCTGATAAGGACTATGCTAATCCCTCCTGGTTATACCCTAGGGAGATGAAGGAATAGAATGCAAGAGGGGAACTTACTTTCCTTATCCCTCCCAGTTGTTTGAAAAGAATTTGTTTACTGCTCCCAGAAAAATCCTCTATAAAACCCAAGGCTCTCCCCTTTTCTCTTGTGGATGCCTTTTTCAGCCTCCACTCAACTGCACCCAGATGTTCAAAATAAACAGCATTTTGCTACACATGAGGCTTCGTGGCTCCGGACCTAACAGAGTTCAGAGATCAGGCCGCGCACGGTGGAAATGCCTTGCTAAACAGGACTGAGAGGAATGGAACCGTGGAGGGAAGAGTACCTAAAGCGGAACTGAAGTGAATCCAACAATGAAACCCTAAACAAGGCGCCATTTAGGCCTGCAAGGAAAGGAGAGAACTGGTGAGTTCCTTTGTGGCAAAATGACATACCCCTTGAAAATCTCACACCGCACAGAATTTCCTCATGCAGTCTCTGGTCATTTACAGTCTTCAAAAACACGAGGCTGAGAGGTGTGTGCGTGTTGGTGGGGCCTGGGAGGGTGGGAGGGGACACGGGGCACGGAGAAGGCTGGAGGATACCAAAACTCGTACAAGGAGTTGACTTTGTTGTTCTAAGGGAAGGAGGAGGGACTGAGCATTTGAGCATCTATGTTTTTTGGTGCTTTATAAATTATTAAATTAATCCTTATCATAATCTTCTGAAATTGATATTAAGAAATAGTAAACAGCCATTAATCACTAGAAATTTAAGTATGAAACTAAAATTGGAAGTGAACATGACAGATGGAGAATTTTGTTTTTTGTCTTTCCCGTTTTCTTCTAAGGACATCGAAGCAGAGTGGCTTTGCATGGCTGTGGATGTCCAGGTGTTTGCAGAATGGCTGTTCATTTTATCTTTCTATGGCTCCAAGTAATTTTTTTAGTAATTCCTTCTCATTTCCTAACAACACCTTCTCTTCCCTCTTCTCCTGTTTCTCTGATGGGAACCAGCTTCATCAATATGGAAAAGATGGGTCCAGTAACTGCCTTCTTCAAAGAACAATAGAGGACCTCAACTGAGTTTTAAATCACAGACTATAGAAGGAGATAAAGCCCCTGGGCAGATAGCCCCAGGCACCTCTTCTCCTTCCCACGGTGTTATCTGTTTGGAGGGGGTGTTTTCTCACAGAAGACTAGAGAAATATTGTAACATTCTGGTTTATAAAATCTGAGTCAGGATCTTGGTCTAACTCCCCAGGCTGGACTCTATTCCTTTAATAACATCTAAGGTTCTTTTTTACCAGAAAAGATTCTTTTGTCTTTTTTTTTGAGATAGAGTCTCACTCTGTTGCCCTGGCTAGAGTGCCATGGGCATCAGCCTAGCTCACAGCAACCTCAAACTCCTGGACTCGAGCGATCCTCCTGCCTCAGCCTCCCGAGCAGCTGGGACTACAGGTGTGTGTCACCATGCCCCGCTAATTTTTTCTATATATGTTTTTAGTTGTCCAGCTAATTTCTTTCTATTTTTAGTAGAGACGGGTCTTGCTCTTGCCCAGGCTGGTCTCAGACTCCTGAGCTCAAGCGATCCTCCTGCCTTGGCTTCCCAGAGTGCTAGGATCACCGTGCTTGGCCTTCTTTTGTGTTAATTAAAACTTTCCAAGACTCTGACAACTAAAATGAAAGTCTAGACCTTGGAAGCTTTAAATATTATTATTTTATTGATACAGAGTCTGAGGCCCAGGAAGCTTATCTAAAGTGGCCAAAGAAGATATCTAGTACGAGACAGAGTTGGGGCCAGAAGGCAGGTGTGTCTGTCTCATGGTAAAGTCTGTGTGCCTCTATATACCACACCTCAGGCTGTAGGATCATTTCAGAGTGAGACATCTTGGGGCAGGGATATTGGATTAAGTTAGGTTTCTAGGTCTATTTACTTTATTCCCCAGCACGTTTTTAAGACCCATGAAGCATTTTAGAGACCATTAATTGGTCCTACTGACATGTGCTTCCGTACTTTGTTATCCTCCTAGTCTGATTCTGCTGATGGTTGTAACTAAACCCACCCACACCCATAAATAAGCTCCCATCTACAAAACTAAACCTACACCCAAATAAACACTATTTGAATTCACTAAGTACAAACCTAATAAAACTCAAGTGACTTCAGGCAACAACTTTGCATTAGTAGTTACACTTGATTCCAGATAACCTGTTCAATCAAACCTCTATTAGTGATACACTGCTGCATAACAAATTACTGCAAAACCCAAAGGCTCAAAACAGTGATTAAAATGTATTACCTTTACAGCTTCTGTGCGTCCGGAATTTGGGAGTGTGATGGCTGTGGGTGTGTCATCTTGGTGAGGCTGAACAATATTCCCCAATTCCCTTTCTAGTGTGTTTCCAGATGGGGTGGGCTCCTGGAGAGATTGTCTTCCAAGAGTTGGAGGATGGAAAAGAAACTGTGGTTGTTTTGTAGCATACATGCACCTTCTCCCACTCACTCAATTAAACACTAATCGAGGTGCGGCTGTGAAGGGATTTTGCAGGTGTAGTTAAAGTGCCTAATCAGTAGACTTTAAGGAGATTATTCTGAGTGGGCTTGACTTAAACAATGGGAAGGTCTTAAAAGAGGGCTTGAGGGTAGGGATTGGGGGTGAGGGGATAAGAGAGAGAGAGAGAGAGAGAGATCTTTCCATTTGTGGATAATGGCTTTGGCCTGTGTCCATGAGTTCCAGTTTGCTTGTGTCTTCTTTCCCTGGTGGCCTGTGGACTGTGCCTGTGGGGTTCCAGCAAGCTTGCTGGCGATCTTCCCTTTCTGATTGCCTGCTCTATGGACTTCAGACTTGCTAAACCAGCCCCCACAATTTCATAAGCCAATTCCTTATAATAAGTTCATATATTGCCTGCGGGTTCTGCTTCTCTGCTTGAACCCTGACTAATACAGAGTAGCTTAGCTGGGCTGTTATGGCTTGGGGCCTCTCATGAGGGTGTAGTCAAGATGTTGGCCGGTGCTATAGCCATCAAAGGCTTGACTGGGACGGGAAGATCTGTTTCCAAGTTGGCTAATTTACAGAGCTGGCAAGCTGGCGCTGGCTGTTGGCAGGAGGCCTTAGTTCCATGCCACATAGACCTCTCCACAGAGCTCCTTAAGTGCTATCGTGGCGTGGCTGCTGCTTCTGCAGAGTGAGTGTCCAAGAGAGCAAAGCAGAAGCAGAAATGTCTCTAACTGTCTAGCGCTGAAAGTCACTCACCATCACTCCCACTGGTTTCCACTGGTCACCCAGACTAACCCTGAAGCAATGTGGAAGGGGACTATGCAAGGGCATAAATACCAGGAGGTGAGGCTCAATAGCAGTCATCTTGAGGCCACAAAACCTTTCTCATTTCGACTCACTATTATGGTGCCATGTAGACATAGCTATAGTGAAATGGACAAAAAACATTTTATTATAAAACATTTAAAAAATTTTAGATAAAATTTAATATAATTTAAATAGTAATTTAATTTTAAAGGAAATTTAAATAAAGTAAAAATTTAAATATAGAGATTTTAGATAAAAAAGTAAAGCGTATAGTAAAACGCACCCCCATGCATCTGTCACTGAGATTCAACAAATACAGAGTCAGCTAATTTTGTCTCATCTATTCCCTTTACTCCACCTTCTTTTTGCTACAATATTTTAAAGCAAATTCCTGAAGTCAGTCTATTCCACCTGTAAATATTTTCATTTGCGTCTCTGGTAAGTTGTTTTTCTTAAAGTTAACCATCATGCCATTATTACACTCCCCAAAATGAGCAATACTAATGCTATAGTATCATCTGATACCCAGTCCATATTCAAATTCTTCCCAGATCTCTTTACAGTTGGCTCATTTGAAACAGGATCTAGACAATGATCACTGTATTTGATTACGTCTCTCAAATTTCTTTTAATCAGTAACAGTTTCTCCTTTTCCTTTCTCCATTGCCTTTATATGAGTTTTAACACTTCACAGCACTGATGTATTTCCATGACTGCAGTTATTGTTCTTTTTGATTTTCTTTAGGCCAGTGAGAGCCCCTTCAAGTTGGCTTCTATTTCCCTTCAACATGAACTCATGAGTTGTTGAAAACTTCCTTTCAAAAGCATGTGCCGGACTTATCTTGATGCATTTTCTGCCCCAGACTCAGAAAGACTCATTTATTTAAGGAGCCCTTTTCTTTTCAGTGGGAAACAGTATACAGATACCACAGGCTGGTGCTGGGGTGCCCACTGCTACTGTAATGTATTTGAAAAGTTGTTTTACAACCTGCTCAGTAAGCCAACAAATAAAAGTAGCTGGATGTTCCACGTCTAATTCAGTCCAATCTGACATGTTGTAATACATGTTATATGAGCAGGGACCCTTAAAGCAGAGTTTCTGCAGTGATGAGAGATCTTTAAAATGAATGAGTTACCACTATGTTACATTGTAGACAGAGTTCTTTTTAGAAGTCAAGACTCTAGTCATGGCCAATTTTAGGCAAAACTGAAGTAGACATTGTTCTTTTGTTACTTGCCAGCTTCCTTATCTATTCTTTTCCCCATTTCTTGAGTCTTCATCTCTTCTTGCTCAGTGTTTTCATGTGCTGATTTCTTTCCTCTCACTTAGGAGAAAAGCTCCTTCACATTTATGTTATTAGTGACTATCCTCCAAGGGAAGCAGTATATTGTAGGGGAAAAGAACAAGAGGTTTGTAGGTAAATGAAACTCGGTTTCAATCCTGGCTCTGCTTGTTGCATTTTATAAAAAGGATGCCTGTACGAAGATTGCTGAATCCCAAATAACGTGTCATTAATGGAGAAATTTCAGGAATTGGGAAGGAAGATGTTTTTGTTTGAGGACACCTTCCAGATGTCTCCACAGAATCATTTAAGTCTATGTTTGATAAGAAAATAGAACTCTTTATAAAGTTTTACCCCATAAAAGAAAACAGATTTTCCCTTTCTGTAGGTGTTAAAAACAAAACAAAACCTTTCAAATCTCTCCCGATGTAGAAGGGCATTGAATACCTTTTTGTAGAAAGACTTTTGGAAGATGCAAAACCATACGTCCCATACATCCAGGGGTTAAAACGGGGAGGACAGATTTTTATTTTTTCTGCACCAGAGTAAATATGTCAAGTATGGCCGTATTTGCATATGCTGTATTTTAAAATCATGCTTAAAACTGCCTCATATATTCTGAATCTGGCAAGTGGAAGACAAGGAGGTCACCTGTACAGCTGGTTCAGGTAATGGAATTCCCACCAGGCACATTCAGAAGCTCCAAAGTAATGTGACGAACAGAGCACTCCATCTGTCGGGAGCCCACTGAGACAAGTACCACCAGCTCCACAGACACTTTAATATGGGTAGCCTGTCTTGAGGGCAGCCATTTATATTAAGTATTTTTAATTTCATTTACTTTCCGTGGAATTATTCTAGAAGTCACAAATGTGAACTGTATAGGAGGACATGTGCTGGCAAGCATACATAATATTTCAGTCTTAATGATAATACATGAAGAAAAAAATGGAAACATGTTTCAACACAAGACACTTTATAAATCATGCATTATTAAAAACTATTTAATAAAAGCTTGGTGACAGCTTATTCATGATATTCAAAATAAACACGAACAGCTACATGAAGAGTATTTGGGATAAGAAAATGTAATAAACCATTTTCAAAACATGCTATCATTTTAAAGACTTTGGGTCATTAAAGAAAAAACACAGGTAATTAAACAGAAAGATTCTTTTCAGTGAGTTATTAAATTTAACATGTAACCAAAAATAGGTGGTAGGATAGGTTAGGTCACTACAACTTCTGCTATTAACTAACCCTTAGCATCAATATTTTTACTGAATTCCATAGCCCTCATCTGGGAGCAAAAGTTCTCAATCAAGGTTTTGTCCTTTATGAAATGTGTCACAAATAATTTGTTATTGATGATAGTTACCAAAGTTTTAAAATGAATTACTCATTTGGAAATTAGTGCAAACTCAAAGCGATCTGCATGACGAGGTCACCCAAGGACGTGGGTCTCCCTGGCATTTCTATGAGCCTTAAGAGATAAGAGTGAATTGGGAAGGGGAATTGAACACAACCTGCGGCATATTCCATCTGCACCAAAGCCCTTAATCTTAGTGCTACAGGTGAATGTCATTCATCATGTATGCAGTGGGTATAATAAGATTGGCAACTGCCAAATACTCAATGAGCAAAGGTTGATTATGGTGCTAGAGATCCCTTGGGGGTTGGCCTGTTAAAATCCCCTATGCTTCTGGCTTAGCTCTCTATGATAAGGGATGATGCTTAATGTTTCCACAGGCCAATGTTTTTGTTATGTTTGTTAATGAAACGTGCTTCTACAGTACTTGTGTGTGAAGAATGCTCCCAAAAGAGAGTGCTTACTTGTTCAGTAATGTATATTTTCCTGGATTATAGAGTTAAGGGTCCAAGAAAAGCAAAGTGTGACATCACTTGACAAAAGTAAAAAAAACAAAGCAGTGAAAAGTAATAATGGACTCTTCACTGAGCTCTTTCTATGATCCATAATATTACATATTCATTAAGAGCTTTAAATATACATTAATTGTTTCAACACTCCTCTGAGATAAGTATTGTTATTTCCATTTTCCAGATATGGTAACTGAGCCTCAGGGAGGTTAAGAACTTTGCTCAGAGTTCCAGTGGTGAGTGGCAGAACTAGGTTTAAACCTCTGTCTTTGTGACATTAATGGCCATAGTCATGTCTGCTATGCTGTATTGTTGCACAGGAATGGTCCTGCACTCCATGAGTGCACCGGTTCAAGAGATGTAATAAAAATTATTGTTCTATGCTAACATCAACTTATGCTTTCAAAGCCCATTACAGATTACAAAACTTTTCATATATATTATTTCATTATTGAAACAGCTGGGTAATACCTCCTCTTTGGAGATAAGACCTGTAGGGTGTGTGTGTGTGTGTGTATGTGGAGAGAGACAGAGAGAAAAAGAGAGAGAGTGTGTGAGAGAGTGCGACCATTTTATTTCTTGTTACTTAGAATGTGAAAACAATATTAATAAGTGTATAAGTTTTAAAGATCCTCATTTAGATTGACCTGAAGATAGATAGACACTGTTTCCTAATAAACTAATAAAATAAGAAATAGGGCCCAACCCTGACTCTTTATACATGAACCAATTCTTGGCTTATTTTCAGTTATTGATTCATTGAGGGTTCCTGAAGAGTCAGACTTGTATTTCAGTTGTTCTGAATCAAGCATCTGTGAATCTTAACCCCTAGATTATATTATTTCTGATCTGTGGGCAAAAGGTATCAGTAGACTCCACCGTAAGGACCTTTGGATCAAAGAGGCAGGGAAACTTGGAGGAAAGACAGTGAGGAACTTTACAAAGTACTGGTTTGTAGATTATACATTTGGTCTTCCAAAAGTATTAATTAGGCTTTCAGTAGACTGGACATTTTAGGGAACAAGAGAAAAGTCACGAGCTTGACCTTCAAAGTTCAAGTTGTAGACGTATCATGTATAAAATATGTTTTTTCTTTTCTTTTTTTTTTAAGACAGAGTCTCACTCTGTTGCCTGGGCTAGAGTGCCGTGGTGTCAGCCTAGCTCACAGCAACCTCAAACTCCTGGGCTCAAGCAATCCTACTGCCTCAGCCTCCCAAGTAGCTGGGACCCCAGGCATGCGCCACCATGCCCGGCTAATTTTATATATATATATTTTTAGTTGTCCAGCTAATTTCTTTCTATTTTTTTTTAGTAGGGACGGAGTCTTGCTCTTGCTCAGGCTGGTCTCAAACTCCTGAGCTCAAACGATCTGCCTGCCTCGGCCTCCCGGAGTGCTAGGATAACAGGCATGAGCCACCATGCCCGGCCGGTATCATGTATAAAGTATTTATGTATGGAAATAACTTGAAACGTTGAACCACAAGTTCAGCTTTCCTTTCCTTGTGATTATCTACCCATGTGTTACCCTAGTCCAGGTCCAGTGACAGCTTGCCAAGTGTGAACCAAAATGAGTTTTCTCCCAGAAGAACTGATTCATCTTTCTCCTTCTGGAGGGGAAATATAAAGCCAGCTGGGAGAGCAGAAGCGGCTTCTTAGAAAGGGCAGAATTCATGGAGTGTTACATTAGACACCTGGTCCCTTTCCGTTTCTCCTTCCACAGAGGATACAGAGGGTACTTGACCTATTCTCTTGGCAATCTCCTCCAGCCCAAGAGGTCTTAGGAGAATGTCCCATGGGGTTTGAAGGGTCATCATAGAATTTGGTGCTGTACCTTCTTGCCAGGAGCTCCCACAAAGACTGGGGGCTGACAGATGTGCCACACAACAGCTGGGTGGGAGAGAACAGCTCAGAATGGTGGAGCTGAGAGAGACGGAGGGTATGTGTGGCTCCCAGCACATAGTGTGACAAGGATGCAGGGGTTTTCTTGCAGGCTCAGAACCCACCTGCAGAGTTAGTGGGGCAGTGACTGGTTTGCATTTCTTCCCCTTTCCCCAGAGTGTAGAGTCAGTGGGAAGCAGGAGAAGAAAGCTGGGAAAGAGATTTGGATGACATTGACTGAGAGAGTAATTCCTAAAGTAGATTAAAAAACACCATTGGAGGGGCCTCAAGATGGCTGACAAGAGTCATCTGGTACTGGCCTCCTCCAGGAAGAAGAACCAAAAGAGCCAGTAGATAACCACACTTCAAATAGATCATCCAAGAGACAACACTGGAATTCAACAGAGAAGTGACAAGAAACACCTAAGGCAGGAAGGAGAGGGAGGTGAGTCAGCCTGCTCAGCTGGAATTAGCTGGGATCCCGAAAGGCTCCCCAGTGTGGGGAAAGAGTAAGTGAGAGACCCCCATTGGTACACATTCCCACTGCAGACTCCTGCAATGCTAGCCACAGGGGAGGCCCTAGATCCTTGCAAGCCCTGAGACTAACATAGGGAGCTGCCTGGAGACCATGCAGAGGCATGGTCCAGAGAAGGGAGCTCATACTGGGTCCCACACACACCCTTGTGCCCTAAGCAGCTACAGCAAGAGGCCATATTGACAGCCCAGTCCCTACTAGACTACAGCTTGCCTGGGGGCCCAGTGGCTCTTGAATTTTCACAGTCCTGGAGCCCCATTGACATTTCCTGCCTGTAGCTACTGCCGTGGCTGGCTGCTGCCACCAGGGCTAAAGTAGGAGCCATTGGCAACAGCTATACTGCCCCTAGCAGTGAAGTCACCATGCATTTTCACATGCCCCAGGAATAAACTCCCCAGCACACAGCTGCCACTGGTGCTGGCTGCCACTGCAGGAGCCTAAGTGCAAACAAAGCACATCCTCACCAGCTGCCTGCATGTGGCTGCTGTCACTGAAAACAACCCTGCCCTTCCCAGTAGCAGGGCTGCTGTGCAGCAGTTGCTGCTCTCAACTACGCATGCTGCCCGGGGTCTGGGGATCACTCTGCCTCTGCCTACCACAGCCAGTGCCTGCATGCACAACTGGGGAGCCTGAGGACAGGTCTGTCTGGCCTGGCTCTGCAAGCCTCAGTGCCCAAGCACACTGTCTGGGGGCCTGGGGACTGCCCAGCCCCATCCACCACCATTGGCACTGGAGCACTCCTCCTTCAGGTTGGAGGTTGGACCCACCCAACCTGCCACTACCACTATAGCTGGCACCGATGCACATATGCCTCCTGTGGGCCTGGGGACTGGCCCATCCAGCCCATCACAGCCACCACCAATATCATCATGGACTGATTGGGAGCCAGAGGGTTATCCAACCAGTGCTACTGTCATTACCCATACCACGCATGCCACCCAGGGGCCTGAGAACCTGCTCACATGCCACTACTGGCACATGAGAAAACTGCCTGGAGGCCCAAGAATTGGTCAGTCTGGACCCACTAATACAGGTGCCAACATACAGGTGTCCCTGGGGCCCAAGGACAGGCATGCTTGGCCTGCTGCTGCCACTATGGGGGTCCAAGAATAGGCCCACCTGGCATTCCTGTCCCTAGCAAAATTTCAGTACTCTCTCCACTAATAAACACACTGTAAACCACTGAGGAAATCACAGACACCACTAATGCTGTTTATGGCCAAAGAAACTATACAGAGACTACACTACCACACATACCCAGAATCAAAGTTAAAGTGCTATATCCAACCAACACCACTAATACATCTTTAGGAAAAAGTCCTTCCTTATGAAAGCAATTCAAAAAATTAGAAGCAGTGACTGTTACACCAGATGCACAGATATCAACATAAGAACACCTCCAAAGAAATGTAATAATTATCCAGCAACAGATTCCAATAAAATAATTTATAAAATTCCAGAAAAAGAATTCAAAATAATGATGTTAAAGTGAGATACAAGATAATTCAAAAAAAAACAAAACAATACAAAGAAATCAGAAAAACAATTCAGGATATGAATGAGAAATTTACCAAAGAGATAGATATAAAAAAGAACCAAACAAATTCTTGAAATGAAGAATTCATTAAATGAAATGCAAAATACTTTCAAAACCTTCAACAATAGACTAGATCAAGCAGAGGAAAGAATTTCAGAAATTGAAGACAGGTCTTTTGAAATAAATCAGTCAGACAAAAATAAAGAAAAAAGAATAAACAAAGCCTATGTGACATATGGAACACCATAAAGTGACCAAATATTTAAATTTTCAGTGTCCCAGAAGGTGAAGAGAAAACAAAAAGGATAGAAAGCCTATTTAATGAAATAATAGCTGAGAACTTTCCAACTCTATCAAGAGATTAAGAAATCCAGATACAGGAAGCTCAGAGACATGCAAACAGATACAATTCAAAAAGATCTTCTCCATGACACATTATAGTTAAAGTGTCAAAAGTCAAAGACAAAGAGAATTTGAAAACAGTAAGAGAAAAGCATCTAGTCTCATGTGAAGTAACCACCATCAGATTAACAGTGGATTTCTTAGCAGAAACCTTATAGGCCAGGAGAAAATGGGACCATATATTCAAAGTACTGAAAGAAAAAAAACTGCCAGCCAAGGATACTATACCCAGCAAAGTTATTCTTCATAAATAAAGGAGAAATGAAGTCTTTCTCAGACAAACAAAATCTGAGGGAATCCATCACCACTAGACTGTCCCTACAAGAAGTGCTTAATAGAGTCATACACCTGGAAGCAAAAAGATGATACCAACCATCATGAAAACACACAAAAATGTAACTCCCCTGGTAGAGCAAACACACAAATGAGAAAGAGAAAGGACTCAAATGTTACCACTACACAAAACCACAAAACCACAATGATAAACAATAAGAGAGAAAGAAAGGAACAAAGGATATACAAAGCATGTAGAAATAAATTAATAAAATGACAGGAATAAGCCCTCACCTCACAATACTAACTTTGAATGCATTTGTGTTGAGGGTTAGGGTCGAGACATGAGAACCCCAGGAGTGGGACAGGACTTTGCCAAAGAGCAACCTGTGGACATGTCAGTTCACTGAGCAAAAGCTGCTTGACCTTGAGGGGGACATTCCACCGATCAGGGATGTCTGCAAATGGACCCTACCTTGAAGCCTGAGGGCCACAGACTCCATGTCTACAAATGGACTGGGAATGTAATCCGAAGGTGGGGAGAATGATCAAAGGATGTCAGCCCAGCAAATAAGAGCTGTTTGCTATTCTAAGCCTGAGGCAATGTTCCTATCGCTCTCCAGAGTTCATGTCTCAGTAAATGAGGAACTAGATAAAGTTGAAAGAAGTACGTGGTCTCTTTGTTCCTGTTTGGATTATACGCTTTACTGTTGACTCATGATTTTATCTTTAACTTGTGTATACTTAGCTAGTTTATTGTTACTTTGGGAGACCTTGAAACTTAAACTCATGATATGTACATGTAAATTGGTGACTGATAATAATCATTTACTGAAAGAATAAATGCTGATGCAGGACTCCACTTTTTGCCTCCTGGTTCACGGGAATGCTGGAAGACCCCTGATTTTCCCATTACTTTAATCTATACTTTGTCTCTGTCTCCTTTATTTCCAGTCTCTTGTGATGTTCCTGCCTGGGACCTGATTTGTTGGGAGAGTTGCAAACTCCCAGCACAAATGCATTAAAGTTTGTACTGAAAAGACGTTAAAAATGATTCAACTATAGGATGCCTACAAGAAACTTAGCTGTAAAGACACACATAGACTGGTTCCTCTGCTGTGGTGTTTCTCCCCAGCCCTCATTCCCAACCTTTCACTTGGCTACCAAATGCTTCAAATGTCAGCTTAAATGTCTTTTCCACGGAGAGGGCCTTCCTGACCTTCCAACCCAAATTAAGTCCTTCTAGTTATTGTTTCTTATCTTTCCTTCATAGCACTTAATAAAATTTATAACAGTCATTTATGTGTACATTAATTTGTTTGTTGTCTACTCTTTGGCTAGACTTCCAGCTCCACAAGGCATAGTTCACTACTGCATTGCCTAGTGCTTGTCAGGGTACTTGGTGCATGGAAGTTACTCAACTAGTGTCTGTTGAATAAATGAATGCCAGGGGTACCAGAATATTATCTTTATGGTTCAATAGTTGCTTCTGTCAAGAATTTACCTGGGCAGCCAAATTACATCCCAGAGTGGTACCAGCATGGAACCAGAGCCAGGGGGCTGGTCAGTGACTTTAATGTCTGATATCTTTGAATTATGCGATCTTGATATCTATTTCTACTCTCAGGACGTATGTGCCAAGAGGCCTGGGCACTAAGTCTTTTGCATTTGTTTTTCTAGGCATCATGCTTACTCTTCCACAAACATATTCTTTTACCATACAGTCAACAATGCTGCAAATAGAAATGTAGGCTTCTGAAGTTATAACTGGAATTTGTCTGTACTCAAACTTCTCAGCCATTTATTTTCAGATTATTGCTTAGGATGGTTACCTTTTCTGACCATTTATTTTAGTTACTGAAATTTTTTTGTTTTTGCTATTTACTTTTAGCCTTATCTTCAACTTTTGGGGGTATCCTTGCCACATAAGCCAATACAGTGGTATAAGATTTAAAAATACTTGCTGATTCTGGCTTTCTGATGTAAAATTCAAATTTCTCTAACCTGTTAATGGATTCAATCAAGACAGAACATCTTAATTCATAAAAACACATCATAACAAACTTAGAAAACATTAATAAAAAGCATAGAGGCATAGATAGAGCCATAATAATGCTTTTCCTAATTTTTCTATCTTTCTGTTAATTACCTTTTTAGACATATCATCTACAGAAAAGAGCTAACTCTAGTTAAAGTAGAAATTAGCTGGTCATTCTGGCATATGTCAAAATATAGAACTATTAGCATGTATTTGCTTAAAGTCAGTTTTCTTTCAGGAAGCCATTTGAATACTCTTATAGTAGAAACTATGGGAAAAATCTGGAAGAACTCAAATAAGAAAATCACCTTTAAAGAAAATCTGAGAACCTTTATTTCCAAGATTTTGTAAATATTTTTACAAAAGACAAGCCCATTAAGCTTTGCCAGGCCACTGTCAGTAATGGACATTATGTGGTTTAGTCTAGAACATGGCATTTCTCACACTATGTGAATTATGGGATGCAGAGTGATAGAATTTATGCAATCTTATGAAACATGCCAGAGCAATGTAGCATTTAAACTAAGACGTTTTAATGACTCAATTTATTCAGACTACTTGAGGATAAAAAGTGATTTCATAGGATTTGCTACTATAAATCACTGCAGCCCCTACTATTTAGTACATTGGGGGGGCAGGTGTTTTCAGGATTATACTAATAACAAGGAAAAACAATAGACATGTTTTTAATAGCCAGATTGTAATTAGAGACAATTAATGTAACATTTTCAATTAAAATAGAAGGGCAAGGTTATCACATTATAAAGTATTATAATTAATGTATTAAATGCAGATACAATAATCTTACTTCATTTAGCAATTACTCATTCTGCTTACAGTAAATAATTTGATAACAGATTCAGACTGAACTTAACTGGAAGAAAATGAAAGGCATCATTGCATAACTCCTGGTGTTTGGGAAGGAGAGAGAATAAACATTTTAAGAGACCTCTGAAAAAAGTTCATTTTAAAAAATGCCAAGACTCAGATTTATTATTATTCTCCTGGGGCACACACTTTGAAATGATATTTTCACACAAGGTAGAATTTGAAATTTGAATCCTGTCAGAGCCACAAAATGCTGAAAGTCCGGATCTCCCAGGGAATAACATTTAAATATTAAATGTCTATGTCCAAGGCAGAGATGACAAGAATAAAAACGACCCCATTTCGAGTGAAATTGCTGTCCTCTTTGTTTTTTAAACTGAGTTAAATTAGCATTTTTGTTCAGTTTGGCCTGAAAGAATACAAAATAAATATGATAAGAAGCAAAGAGTTTGAAACGATAATGTTCACATAGTTAAAATGATTCTCCATTTCACTGAAGGCCCTCTTTTGCATGGGAGCTTAGGATTGTTATTTATAGGCTGTGGGACCAAAATGAATGGTCCATCAGTCAAACTGGTTGCTTAGTGCAGTGGAAAAAACCAGAGCTGATGGGCTGAATTTTTCACTTTGCGACAAATTGTTTTGGTGTCAGAGAAGTCTTTTAGTCGTTGCTGTTTGGTCCTTCCCTTCATTTTCAGGATCTATGTCTTACACATGTCAGTCACTGGGTATCCTGAAGAGCTCTAGCCTATGGGGCTACCCTTTCCTTGAATGATTAAATAAAAATAGCCAGACTCCCCGTATCCTAGGTGGGTATTTGAAGAGCACACAATACATAGCCTCTTTTCTTTAATTAAGTTGTAAATTAGTGGGGAAAAAATACAAGTGATTGCATATCAAGTGTACATTCAAGTGATTGCAGACAGAGGCCAAAATATCACCCTGAAAAACAGAAGGCTCTGCAATAGGTCCAGTTTTCTGTGCAAAGTACTCTGCCACGTGACCTAGCGGATCCAATGGTGCTTGGAAGTGTCTGTAGATCAGATGTGTGTGGAGACTTATACTAGGTATTACATGTAATCTAGAGATGATTTCAAGCACATTGGAGGATATGCAAAGGCTATATGCAAATACTATGCCATTTTTTAACCAGGAAATTGAACATCCACGGATTACGGTAGCTGAGGGGGTCCTGGAACCAATCCCCCATGGATACCTAGGAACAAATGTATGTAGCCTCATGAAGGGGTTCTCTAGGACCAACATTGAGAAAAAAAAATCAGGCCTGGTTTATAGATTTGTGTGATATGCTGGCATATCCCAGAAGTGGCTAGCTCAGCACTACTGTTCTGCTCTGGGGTGGCTCTGAAGTATAGTAGTGAAGGGAGCTCTTATCACTGGATAGTACTTCAAGGAGTACACTTAGTGTTTTATTTTTCCTGAAAGAGAAGATGGCTGAGGTACTGCTTATGCTGATAGACAGTGGCTAATGGTTTGACTAGATGGTCAGTGTTGTGGACTGAATGTTTGCGTCCTCCCAAGAAAGAACATAACTGGAAAACTGGTGACAGGAGGTGTGTGGATAGATTTTTCTGAATGGGCACAGAGAGTGAAGACGTTTGTCCCATATGACTGCTCATCAAAGAGCGACCTCAGTAGAGGAGGATCATAATAATCAGTTGTGTAAGATACCCTGCTCTGTGGCCATGAATCAGGCTCTTTCCCCAGCTACCTGATCCATGCTCAATGGACTCATGAGCAAAGTGGCCATGGCGGCAGGGGGTGGAGGTTATGTATGAACTTAGCTTCCACTCATGAAGCCTGATCTGTCTGCAGTCACTGCTGAGTGCCTCACCTGCCAACAGCAGAGGTCAGCTCTGAGCCCCTGATATGGCACCGTTTCCCAGAGCCAGGTTGATTGCATTGGAAGACATCCATCTTGGAAGAGGCAGCACTTTGTTCTCGCTGGAAGAGACGTTCACTCTAGATATGGATTTGTTTTCCTTGCCCTCAATGCTTTTGCCAAAACTACCATCTGTGGACTTATAAAGTGTGATTCACATCAAAGCACTCTTACAAAATTGCTTCTGACCACGGAACTAATCTAGCAGCAATTGAAGTGTGGCAACGGACTCATGCTCATGGAATTCACTGATCTTACCATGTTCCCCATCACCTTGAAGTAGCTGGCCTGATAGGGTGCAGGAATAGCCTTTCGAAGATTTAGTTTCTGTGCCAGCTGGGTAGCAACACCTTGCAGGGTTGAGATAAAATCTTCTAGGATGTGGCATACGTGCCAAGTCAGGGACAAATACATGGTGTTCTTTTTCATACAGGTGGGACCCATAGATCCAGGAAAGCCATGTGAAATGGGAGTGATTTCTTTCACTATTAACCGTAATGAGCCACTATGTGTGGAAGTTCAGGGTGGGGTACCAGTCCTCTTGCAGTTCATGCATGTTGTCACTGATCTGTTGCTCATTGTGCTGGCACAAGGCAGCAGCCAAACCTACGGCTTCTCCTGCTCCTGCTGCATCACCTCCTTTAGCTTCTCCAAACCCTAAGCCAGGTGTGTGTCTGGGCACATGGTGAAGTGTGCCCGCTCCTTCTGCAGAGCACCTGTGTTGTTGAGGCTGGAGGTAGGTGAGGGCTCCAGTTGGTCCTTGTGGGAGCCAGATTGTCCTTGTCCTGCCTTTTTCATGTCTAACTTTTCTTACCAGCTACAGGTGCTGAGAGGCTCTACAGAGACTTTAGGTCTGCAGCAGACAAGGAGGCAACAGCCTTCCATACACCTACAATTGTATGAGGTCTAATCCCTCTAGTAAACCCCATATAGCGGTTCTGCTTGTCTGACAAAGCCTAAATGACACAGCTTCCCTCCGCTGTCTCCTGCCAACTGCCAGTTTTCTTTTTCCTTCTCTCATCTCTGTCTACCTAATCTGTGACCCTCCCAACCCTTGCCTTCCTGGCAACTCAAAATTTCTTTCATTTAAAAAAAAAAAGCAAAAAAAAAAAAAATTAGAACAATTCAGCTCTCTCACAGTCTTGTCCTTTCTTGATCATGCTATTGTGTGCTTTCTCTTTCGTAACCAAAGAGGCCATCAAAGAAAAGACAATTTTCTCCTGAAGAGGAAGTTTGCTGTCCATTGTAAAATACACGCTCCTCCCTCCCCCATGTCTCGAACTATCTTACATTAGATCTCCATGGAAAGGGGCACCATATTCTCTGCTACCTTGCCACAGTTTACTCAAAATCAATTTCGTAAAATCAAAACTTTAAAAGAAAGATTGGCAAAAATGATTGTATTAGGAGAAGTAGGTCCTGCTAAGAAACAGCTTTGGGGGAAAGTTTTGAATTACAGGCAGTTTGTAACAGCTGTGGATTGCAACATTTTCCCTGGTGAGTTGTTTAGAGTGTCATTGTGTATAAATTTCAAGCTATACTTCTAGAAGCTTTCATTTAGAAAGTTGATATTTCACTTCTTTAAGAGTATAAAAGGAAATTCCAGGCTGTGCCTTGGTGTGTGAAACTGTGGGCAAATTGTAGCACATCAATCTCCCCTTTGGAGACATGTATGTTTGCCAATTTTTAAAATACATTTAAGGAAGCAACAGAATTGTGGCAAGATGGATATCTAAATTTAGAGAAGGGGGAGAAAATACAGAAGGAAATGGAAGAAGGTGGGAGAGTTATTTTTTAATTTATCAAAACATGAATACCAGCACTTTATTTTAACAAAAGAATGGCTAGGCGTAGCCATCCTGAATTTATCATTCTATAATAAATCTTTATATGGTCACACAGATTTCCAGGACATTTGAAAAAAGACTCTCCAAATTGAGAGACTGATAGTATTTCATTTCCACTTTGCTATTTTTGTGTTACAGAGCCTTATAACAAAATTCCTCCTGAATTTTTAATTCAACAAATTAAAATAAAAAGGGAAAATTACTTCTTTTTTGATTGGAGAGATTCTAATCACAGGTTTTTATGCTTTCAGTGTGGAGGTCTTAGCTACTTCTTTTTTTCCCTATGTGGAAGAGTAGGAAGAAACGTTCTGAGGGAGAGGAAGCCAGTGGGAGATGCCTTCAGCAGCCGCTGTGCAAGAGGTCAGATGAGAGAATGCTTTCTAGGGTTGGTCCCCATAGTGCTTGTGACATCCAGTTGACCTGATGTCTCCAAGTAATATGACCAGAGTGCAAGGATTCAGGATGTGATCAAAACACTACCAGATTCTGTCTTTGGAGTTCATTTCTTTGGAAGCTGCTCTGAAAAAGTGATTTCTTAACCTTTTTTTGATTCACGGAGGTCTTTAAGATTCTAATGAGGTTATAGACCCTTTCCAGAGAAAAATGCATGCGTGTGTACACACACACAAGTTTGCCAACAATATTAGATTTATAGGCCCCAAGAAATCTATCCACAGAATTTAGGCTCTAACCCCCATTCTAAATCATTACCTTTTGGAGAATCGTAAGGTACTTACTATTCTTGTATGTTGAGGTCCCTCTTCAGGTCTAAGCATGAGTGTCACTCAATTCTTCTGGGACTTAGCAGAGGACAGTATAGATTCTTACACCTCACAGTTGTTTAACACTGGCTGAATGAATTATAAAGTGAAAATGGCCACAAAGAAGCCACATTTGTGTCTTATTCACTGTGATATGCAGGGGAACAGTGAGTGCTCAATAAGTAATGGTTGAAAAACTTTGCTTTAGACTATAATGCTATATAATAAAGCAAGATGAGGGATCAAAGTAGGCTATTATGTGCTCATCGAACAAGAGGAGTGTATTTACCCATTTAAACCATGAGTAGGATGTGTGACTAGATCTCTATCCCTCAGAGACCCTGGGTTAATCAATAAACAAGGGATTGCTTTCTTTCCTCTAGTGTTGCTGGTCATGAGGCTGCATGAGAAAACTCAGCTGTGGGTAAGGCTGCTGGAGGACCAAGAAGAATGAGGGACAGGATGATATCATGATGGTCCAAGGATTGAGGAAGAAAGCCTAGTCCTTAGACAAAGGAGGTGTGAACACCCTAATTGTGCTAAGTGTCTCCAAGGTGGTTCCCACTCAGGTGTGGATGTATGTGTGAAGCTGGAAGCAAATTGGAAGAAAGGGGTTTCTAATTTCTAATCCTTTATCCTACCTCAGTGAAATTGGATACGGTTAGTGCAGGCCTTCTGAGGGGGTAATTTACAACCCTTTCAGTATCAACCTTTGAACCTATTGGGAAGTAGACTCAGGAATCAGCCAAGAATTAACAAGCAGCATTATTACTCTTAAAGCTCAGTTAGTGAAAGTGGCTTGAACAATACACCAAAATGAACTACTCAAACCTTGACTCCCTCTCCCCAATATCCAGGCCATGGGACCCACTTGGGGAGCATCTTGGTTAGAATCCCAGCTTTGCCATTTACTAGCTTACCTGCTATGTGATCCTGGGTAAGTTATTTTTCCTCTCTGTGCTGCAGGCTTCCCACCTATCAAATGGCGGTAGTAATTGTATCCAACTCATAGAGTTATGAGTATTAAAATGCTTAGAACAGAGCCTGGCATAAAGCAAGTGTTGAGTCAATGCAAACTGTGATGACGGAGATGCTGGTCAGTGTAGGGAAGACATCCCTGAAATACCCAGCAGGCTACATGGAGGGTTGTGGCCTGCTTCAAGCCCAGAGGTGAGCAATGACATGAACACATTAACTCTGCCTAATGGAGAAATTTGAACCAGTGCATGTTAGACTTTCACCATATCATCAGTTAGGGTGCTCTGCCAGAGAGAGGAGCCTGTGTGTGTGAAAAGCGCCTGCTTTACATGTTGAGACAGCTTCCTCTATAGCGAGCAGCACCAGGGTGCTTGCTCTAGGTAGCTCATCCACTGACATGGGAGGCTACTAGCATTGAACACAATGGCAGAATCCTTTGGTACAGGAAGATGGTCAATGTTGTTGCCTCACACAAGAGGTTGTGTTTGGACAGAGGGTAAGTAGGACCATGAGCAATGCTGAAGAGACAGACATGAGCAGAGTGGGGGTGGCCATGGGGGGGCAGGGAAGGCACCTGCTGATGGCACAGAGGCTCATGTGGGGGACTGAATGTGGAGAACCTAGTAAGTCAGGCAGAGCTATCCGGACCCGAAGGGCAGGAATGGGGACCCTTGACATTCATAAGATGTGCCTCAAAATCTTTGCGAGTCCCCAAATTTATAAGGATCACAAGTATATATAATCCTTCACCCTCAAACAATTTCTAGTTTGTGTCCTAAAATCACCATCTCCCTAGAGCTCTCATTTCTGTGCCATCTCTGACTTTAAGGACTGGCTTTCTTTTGGAAACAAACTCTTTTTTGAAAAATACCATTTTTTTCAGGTGTCAATGAACGCACAGCATTGAGAGTGGATCCTGGGCAGTCGGCTGGTTTCGTTCGCCAGCTAAATAATTCAATCCTGCTCAGTTGCCTTGTAGCGTGCGTAATTCAAATTTGTGTCTGAGCAATATTACAGACCATTACATGCCATGGGCCTTTGTGGATGCTTGAAAATAGTTCAAACTGAGAACACTCAGCTAGATTTATATTTGAGCTTATTCAGAGCTGTAAGCCTAACCTCCAGCTCCTTGGTGTCTACAGCTCAAATGCAACATTCCAAAACCAAGCTCTACGTATTTTCCCTCCAAACGTGGTGCTCTTCCTACGATTTCTACCTCAAGTGCCTGAAACAAAACCGGAGCTGTCATCCTGTGCGTCTCCTTTCCATGTTGTCTGTGATATTGCTTCATCCTCTTCCAGGGACTGCCCTGTGCTTCTGCTCCTTCTTAAAGTAAAACTTCTTGGAAGGGTTGTGTCACCACCACCTCCACTCTCTTGTGTCCCTGCCACTGTCTCTTAAACGGACTCCAACTGGACTTTCATACGCACCTGCTGCGGAAATCACCAGATCTCACTCCTCGGCAGCCAGCGGCGCACCCCTCCCTCCCTTCTGAGAAACCTCACCTGCTGCTCTTGGCTCCTAGACACCTTGTTTTTCTAGTTCTTGTCTACCTCCCTGGATATTCCTTCTTAGGTTCCTTTTCTGGCTCTTCTTCCTTCTTTTTTTCTTGAACTTCTAAATTTTGGAATTATGTAGGGCTCAGGTCTTGATCTTCTCTTTTCTATCTATGCCTTACCCCCTAAGTGATTTTAGTCATATCTTTTAAAAATACCATCTATATCCTGATGCCACCCCCAAGCTCTCCTTTGTACTCCAGATTTGTTTATCTAGCTGCCCGCTTGACAACTACACTTGACTAGTCATTAACTTAAGGTGGCCAAAGAAAAACTCTTGATTTCCCCGTAAACATGCTCCTTCTCCATTGTTTCCCATCTCAGTAAGTAACACTACCATTTCCTGCTCAGGAAAAATACTTTGGCATTTTGTCATTGCTTTCCTTCATACTTTCACATCCAATTCATCAACAAATCCTGTTGGTACTTCATTTAAAATACATCCTGCATGCAAATACTTCTGACCACTTTTGCTGCTTCCACCCTGGTCCAAACCAGCACCATCCCCTCTTACACCACTTCTACCATAGCTTGTACCTGATCTCCACTTTCCTCCTATAGCATATTTTATACACTGCAGCCAGGGTGATTCCTTAAAAATGTAAAGAAAAAGAGTCTTTGTAAGTGGATTTACATAATAAGGGAAAGAGAGAGCTGGAGGTGGAAGACAGAGAGAAAAACTGCAGGATTAGTGTGTTAAGACAGAGTTTTGGGAGAGAGCCTCTCCGGAGAACACATGCTTATGAATTTGCATTTCAGATGATTTCTTCAGGATAGATTTCCCAAAGTGAAATTACCTGGTCAAATGGTCTACGACATTTTTAAGGCTATTGATAACAAAGTGCTTTTAAGAGAAGTTATATCATTTAACCTCCTCTATTTTCTATTCCAGAAACATAAGAAGGTACTCATATGTTGTCAGCGCTTTTTACATTTTATAGCTGAGGAAATGACATTTTAAAGAATATAAATAGTTGCACGAGTTGGTAGATACCCTCTCTCCCCAACTCCAAATGATGTGTTTTCCTTTACACAGCCCCATGACTCAGTGTTGGCATGGTTGGCCTTTGACTCTGGCCTGGGAGCCCTGAGAACAGGGATGGGGACTGAAAGAGTGGGCTGTGGAGCCGGGATTCAGGGATGCAATATTATGGGCTGCAAACACCCTTCTCTCACAGGCTCAGAAACATCCAGTCACTTCCCTGACCACACTTCTCAGATCTGCTTTCAGCTGACTTTCACGTTCTCAAGGTTAACCTTGTCAGCCTTGATGATCAACAAGGTTGCAATGAGTATTCATAGAAATTGGTACAGAAGTTAATGTCCAGATCCACATGAAACGCAGGCAGAAATGAAGACAGTGACACTTACCAATCTTGACAGAAGGGACGAAAGCCTAAACTCTACAAGGAAACGTTTGTAGCTCTCATCAGCGTGGTGTTGAATATTGCAGACAGTACATGCACTTTAAAATCACAGGATCTAAGCATTATGGAAATGACAATGACAACTTAAGGAGAGCGTTTGTCACTATGGGAGGATACTTAGAAACATGCACTGCTATTCAGCATTATTAAGAATTCCCCAAGTCCTTGGCTTTAGGTACTTTCTTCCATAAGTTTATGAGACAGAGAGCTCAAATTCTTCCTAAATCTTCTTAGTTCCTGGATATTTATGACCAATTATTTATTAAGTGGAAAAATAAAAGGAGGAAAGGGAAGACAAATGAGTTCCCAGCTTTTATGAATACTGTTTACTTTTTCTATACTTTTTCTGTGAATATGGGACATACTTATATAATCCAGAGGATGATCTCTATTGATCTCTATACTTCTCTATACAAAGAAGTATAAATAGGCTCTTAGTATACAAAATGAAAAAATTCCCCTTAATGAATATTCAAAATCTGCCTACCAGAAAATTCCAGTTTTCTGGTTTTAGTTGGTTTTGGTTTGATTTTGTAGGTCGGACATGGGGATTAGGGTGGGGACTAGGTTGTGGGCTCTTCTGTTCTTCACTAGTGTGGGTTTGCATCATCAGTGAATCCCTAGAGCCAACCCAGGATCAGATGAATCTTCTTAAGGCCTCCCAAGGTTCATCTTTAATTAGAATTGAGCTTCCATTGGAAAGGTAACCTCTAGTGCTTTTTCCTTCTCTTGCTTGGAAATGGTCAGGGGAATGCTATGGTCTCAATGCTTGTATCCCCTTAAAGTTTGTATGCTGAAAACCTAATCGCCAATATGAAGGTAGTAAGTGGAGCCTTTGGGAGGTAATTTAGTCATAAGGGTAGAGCCCCCATGAATGGCGTTATTTCCTTTATAAAAGGCACTCCAGAGACCTGCCTTGCCCCTTTCTGCCATGTGAGTTTACAGCAAGAAGATGGCCCTCACCAGACACTGCATCTGCCAGCACCTTGATCTGGGACTCCCCAGCCTCCAGAACCATGAGAAATATATCTCTGTTGTTTATAAGCTACTCAGTCTATAGTATTTTGTTACAGCAATCTAAATGAACTAAGACAGAGGCTATTACCAAAATTATAAGAAATATATTCAGAAAAGAAATTAGTTTAAAATGCCTCTTATTTATCACATGGAGAAAAATCTCTTCTCTTAGATAATTATTATGGCCAATAATAATGACTATTTTTATTCACATATATACTTTTTCATTTAATGTTAACAGCAACTCTACGAGGTAGACATTATTTTTTTATTTTATTTTTTTGTGAGGTAGACATTATTACTAGCTCTATTTTATAGATAAGCAAACTGAGACCTGGAGAGGCTTAGGTGACTTGCTCATGGTTACACTCCTAGTGAGTAATGAAGAGAGAACTCAAACCCAGATCTTCTGAGATGAAATTATTTGCTTTTTGTTATTCCATGTTCTCTTGGTTTAAGACAGGATATATTATTGTAATATTCATGCTTAAATATTATCTTATTTCATCATTATTATACTTTTTCCAAAGGATAAAGTGGTTTTAATCTTGCAGGTCAAATATTGGGAGGTGTTTCCAGTTAAAAATTAAAAAGCCAAGAAGTCTGAAAGTAAGACTCTGAGCTTTGACGTTTAGGATGTGAAAATGACAGCCCAGTCTGGTCAAAATTAAATGAGAAAAAAGTGAGCAATCTGTAGGGTAGGAATGCATTTGGTTGCAAGTAATTGGAAAATAGAAAAATCTGGTCACAGTGGCTTAACCAAATAGGGATTTATTTTTTTCTCATAATAAGAAGTTCAGAGCTGGGCAGTCCATAGCTGGGGAAGTAGCCCCACAATGCATCAAAGTCCCTGCTCCTTCTTCCCTTCCACGCTGCCATCCTTAGCATGTGCTTTTGTCTTCAGGTTTATTGCCTGATGATTGTAAGTCAAAATTTTCATCTTTATGGGAAAAAATTGTTATAATGGATATTATTGAGACAATTGGTAAAACTTGAAAATGTACTGTATATTAGATAAGAATATTGTTTCAATGTTAAATTTCCTGAGTTTGATCACTGTAGTATGATTATGTAAAAGACTATTATTGTTCTTAAGTAAATGCAAAGTATTTAAGGATAAAAGATCATGATGTCTGCAACTTGCCCTCAAATAGTTCAGTAACAACAACACTATGTCTCCTAATATAATATACTGTAATGCACACAGAGGGGGAAATAGAGAAAGAGAATGACAATGAAAATATAGCCAGATGTTAATCTAGGTGAAGGGGATACTAAGTTCACTGCATTATTCATGCTACATTTCCATGTTTGAATTTTTCGAATTTAAATTAAAAAAATTTTTGAAAAGAAAAAAAAATTTTTTTCATCTTTAGCTCTATATCCACATTCCATAACAAAAGAAGATGGGCCCAGTCTGTTTGCCTTTGAGTCTATCTTCTTGTTTGGAAAGGATGCTCTCTCCAAATACTTCCTTCTGTGTCTGTTGGCCAGAATTGGATCTCAGGAACATGCCAGCTGCAAGGGAGTCTAGAAAGGTGAATATTTTCACCTAAGCCCACTTTCATACTGAACAAAATTGGTTATGTTAGAAAGAATAAATAAGGGAATGGACATAAAGTGAATTTTTTTTGTTGTTGTTGGAGGGATTGGGAGAGTTGTGAGTGGATGATAATGAGGGAAAATCATTCATAC
>CAUYSK010112153.1:0-76424 GCA_963575035.1 Avahi laniger
AAAAAAAAAAATGTTGGGGGGTTGATGAGTTTCTGTTAAAAGCTGTTCCTGTGTGTTACATGTAACAAACATGGTAAATATTTGTTTATGGTCTTTGTTTGACAAAACATGCATTTAAGTTTAATTGAAGTCAACAAAAAGAAAAAAAAATAAAAATAATAAATGGGAAATTTGAAGAATCTTACAGTACAGTCTTTAAGCCCATAATTAAAGACTTGTGCATAGCCATAGCAAAAGTGAAAGAAATAGCAAATCTTTCCATTGAAATATTTTGGAGCCAAAAATGTCCATTTTTTGAAGATATCTGTAAGTTTATTTAAAAAAATAAATGATAGGATGGAAGGAAAGAAAATCAGATTTTGGTATCAATGGGATTTTAAGTGAATGAATATGATTAATTAAATGAAAAAAGACTATAGGTTTGTTTGGGTTTTTGACAGTTTTCTCACCTATCATCTTGGAATTTCAGTAAAATCTTCAGAGGTTCACGTGGAGATAACACAGATAGGGATGTGCACAGTGATCAGATAAAAGGATGACAGAGTACAACTATGGGATGAGCTATCTTAAATTATCGTCAAGGAGAAAAACAAGGCAAGATTTCTCTCAGGCCCATATCCTTGACTGAACCCCCAGGGAAGAAACTCCGGCATTTAAAAGATGGGAAAGTTCTCGGCATACATTCTGGTTTTAAGTAAGTATGCAGATTACTATAATACACCACAGTTTCAATATCCCACCATTCACAACTGCTGTCCAGTGACCCAGCCATATTCCCTTCCCTCCTCTCATGGTCCCCTGCTCTCACAGTCCCCTGCTCACCTCGTATGCATCTTTGATGTTCAAGGGCTCACCAAGCGCTGCCACATGGCCCACAATGCCTTTGTTCCATTCTAGGCGGATACAGTTATTTGAAGCTTCTTCCAGTGTTGAACCTTCAGCAACATCAAAGAGGCGGCTGATAAGAAACTTGTCATTGGAGCTGTCCTCACAGACAAGGAACAGGGAATAGCGGTCAGCGGAGATGAGTCCATGGATGTGCAAGAAAATTTTGTGACATAAGGCTGTGACATCCAAATGACTAGAAATATCTTTCACTAATTCCAAGAGTCTCGAGCACTGGTCCCCTTCATCATTGTCAAACCGCGGGGAGGTTAGAGGCATCTGTTCCTTCTTTTCTGAGTCAGAGAGGAAGCTCACAGTTCCCTCAGAATCCTTGACTACAATGGGTCTAAGAGGCCGGTCAAATTCCGAGGCGGAGATTTTCCTGGCTGGTGTTCCAGGGGCGCTGTTATCTGCACGAGGACTCTGCTGCAAGGGACAAGAGCAAGACTCCGTGTGGCCTCTGATGCCTTCCTTGCATACAGGGATGTTGTGAACTCTCTCAGCAAACCATGCATTGACCATTTCTCTGCAGAAGAGAACATGCAGACACATTAGATATTTGAGGAAGAAGGTGCTACTCCTGAAGGCTGCTAAAAATCCTCTCACCGTAAACTAATTAGATAATGATTTGCTTTGTCATAGAAAGTAAAAACAAGATGGTTTATTTAATACAATTTTATTTTGAAAAACTATAAAAGACAATTCCTTCGATGATCATCTTAATAAAGTCTGACTTCTACATATGTGATTCATTTGATTTGCAACATACCAAAGCATCAAGTCTGCTTCTCTCAAAATTAGTTTATATTAAAAAGTAAAAGATACTAAATCTAACAATCAAAAGAAAACAAATATGGAAGCTAATCTGATGTTTTAAACATACAACTTGTTCTAAAGTTAAATATCTGAAAATTAAAAACAAATATTTATCTAAACTTGGCTTGCTAGTATGTGTAATTTTATACAGTTCTATCGATATTATAAAGATAGATAAGATTTAGAAGAGAAAATAGAAAAATTTAATCTGGTACATAGAAAGATTATAGAAAAATTTTGACAATGTACTACTTCGGAGAGAGTGCAGGGATATAGTCACTCTCTAATCTTTTTGGCTGTGGTGAAAATTGACAAGCAACGGCTAACAAATTTTAAAATGCATCTATCCTTTGTTCCAGAGATTTTACACATTTGGCAAAGGAAATACAAGGGTATTTACTGTAGTATTGTTTATTATAGCAAAGATAAGAAGCAATCTACTATCACCAATAGAAAGCTGACTAAATACATCATAGCACGTTTATATAATGGAACACTAAGGAGACATTAAAATGGTTATATGTACTGATATGAATAATCTCCACATTTTACTAAGTGAAAAAAGATGACACAAAAGAATTTGAAAAGAAGATGCCTTATTTCTGAGTTTTTACTAAGTCTTTCATTTATGGGATGTTTTCCTAATTATTTTATTTTGAACAATGATGTATTATTTGTTAAATATATATTACTGTGAAATGGTATCAGTCTAGAATGAAATGGGTCAAAATAAAAAGGTAATTACCTCCCTCAGAATTTCATGCATTGGATGCAGTTATAAAAATCTTTTAAAGATCTCTTTAAAAGGCAATGGTCAGAGGATATAAAATTTCAGTTGGGAGAAATAAATTCAAGAGATTCATTGTACAATATGGTGACTATAGTTAATAATAATGTATTATATATTTGAAAATAGCTAAATGAGTAGATTTTAACTGTTCTCACCACAAAAAACTGATGTGTGTGTAAGGTACTGTATATGTTAATTAGCTTGATTTAGCCATTCCACAATGTATACAATGATATCAAAACATCATGTAGTACACCATAAATTTATAAAATTTTGTTGATTAAAAAATAAATTTTAAAAATCCATATGTAATTTTAAAAAAACCAACCTCACTGATCTTATGAATTGACTGACTTTATTATAAAGAGGTATTACAAATTTAAACTAAGAAGAACATAAGGTAGTAGATAGGTATTTTGTACAGAACACAAGCACATATACCTACACAGATTATCCATTTATTTATTTGTTTATTTCTGAGACAGGGTTAACTCTGTTGTCTAGGCTGGAGTGTGGTGGCCCAATCACAGCTTGCTGCAGCCTGGGACTCCTGGGCTCAAGCAATCCTCCTGTCTTAGCCTCCCAAGCAACTGGGACTAAAGGCACACGCCACCATACTCAGCTATTTTTTTCTTTAAATTTTTTGCAGAGACTGGATCTCACTATGTTGCCCAGGCTGGTCTTGAACTCCTGGCCTCATACAATCCTCCTCCTCAGCCTTCCAAAGTGCTGGGATTGCAGCTGTGAGCCATTGTGCCTGGCTTACTACATAGGTTTTTTAAAAATATAAAAACTGTCCTAATGTTTTATAGATGCATGTTGTGGCTTAGGACAAAATTTCCAATGAGGACAACATACATTGATTAAAGTAATTCTGTATCTCAAAAACTTAGAAATGAAGGTGACAAACTCTGGGAAATGCTTACGTAACCCCCAAAACTGCATTAGCAGTGCCAAAGACACTGATGTTGAAAATGCGTATGAAGCTTTCAAAAACTTACAAGAAGGTTTTGAATAAAATTGTTTTGTAAAATGTAAGATAGGAAAAAAGCAGTATGTCTAAATTAACATATCTGATGTGATTTTAAATATGTACATGTAACCAAATTGTTAAATTAATATAAAAATAGGCATTTTAACTATTTCAGCTACATACCTAAGACTTAGTCCCAACATATTTCTTATCTTCTCAATGGAAAATGGATATCTCCCTTTATATTTTTTAATCAAAAACTGCCTACTTGGCAACTCCATGTGGATATCTAAATTGACAACTTAAAATGCTGAAAACAGAATTCCTAATGCCCTAGCCATCACCGTGCCCCGATCTCACTCCCTGCCAGTTTTCCTCATATCAATAAATAGTACTGTCACCAGTTACTCAAACCAGACATCTAGGAATTACTCCAAATTTCTGTTTCCTTCAACTCTCACATTCAGCTGAGCAGCCAAGTTGTGTCAACTTCACTTCAAAATCCTGTATCTCCATCTGTTCATTTCTATCTCCATTACTACCAGCCTGGTCCAAACCCTGCCATCTCTCACTTGGACTAGGGCCATAGCCCCCTAATTGGTCTCTCTGATCTTACACTTGCCCCCTTTCAATCCATTCCCCACACAGCAGGCATAGTAATCTTTTAACGAAGTAAATCTTAACATCTTAACTACTCTACTTGCCTTCTCAGTGACTGAGAATAAAACCTAAACTCTTGTAGCCCCTACCACACAAGGTCCTCTCCCCATGCTGGCCTCCTGCCACGCTCTGACCCCTGCAGGATGCCCTCCCCCTACCTGCACATGGCCACTCAGTTTCCATGTCCCCTGCTGGACAGGCCCTTCCCTGATCACTCCACCTAAAGTGGCCCTGACACATCATGTTCTCACCCTATACTGTCTGGATTATCACTATCTGCTATTTTTCTTGTTTATCAATCTATTGGTATATTGCCTATCTCCTCTGACTAGATGTAAATTTCCTGGGAGTTACTTGTCTGTCTTGTTCACTGACGCATCTCCTGTACTTAGATCGATGCCTATCACATACAGTAGCAGATCCTCAACAAATATTTCTTGAATGAAGTGAATGTGTGAACAAGCGAAAGCACCTAAAGCATCAAAAAGGACAACAGTTTTTTGAAGATCTAAACACAGGTATATTTGGTACAGAAAATCAACGTTGTGTTTTAGCTATTAATGTTCATCATCCCTTGGATGTAAGCCTCATAACTGACTATGGCTAATTTATTCCATATACCCTGCAGTGCCTAGTACAGTGCAGCACATGTCTTAAGCAGAGTCAGTACTTAAAAATTCTTTGTTCTGTATTTTAGATTGCTATATTTGTCTCATAAACGTTTTACTTTCAGATATTTTCTTGGAGAGATTAACTTAGTATCAAATGACATAGGAAAAGCAGATCTAGTATATTCGGTCATTCAATAAACAATTTGTATTAACCACCAGTAGTGGAGAAGGGAATTCTCCTGACAACATTACTAATTATTTGAGTCCCTGTAATTACATGCTTGCATATGAAAACTTATGTTATTATAACATCAAAATCACTTATGAACCAATCACAAATAAAATTAAACCATCTCTCCCCTTCAGCCATCCCCTGAAGTTTTGCAGTGCATGACCTATGTGGCTGTATGAAGTGAGCCTTTGTTAAGATTAACATTTATACTCTCCCATTGATTTTTTTTAATACTTCAGAATTTATGCAAATACAAATCACCTGCAAATTAAAATTAAATTCTTATACAAGATACATGTTGTGGTCTGAATATATGTACCCCTGCCCCCCAAAATTCATAGGTTGAAATCTAACCCTCAAAGCGATGGTATTAAGAGGTGGGGCATTCCAGAAGTGGGACTTTTGGAAGAGCTCCATAAATAGAATTAGTGCCCGTAGAAAAGGCCTAAGGGAGCTTGTTAACCCTTGTTGCCTTTCTGCCCTTTGAAGACACAGAAAAGGCACCACCTACAAGGAATAGGCTCTTATCAGACACCGAATCTGTTGGTGCCTTGCTCTTGGACTTCCCAACCTCTGGAACTGTGAGCAATAAATTTCTGTTGTTTATAAATTATCCAGACTAAGATATTTGTTACAGTAGCTAGAATGGACCAAGACAATACACATTTTCTAGAAGTAGATAAAAGTGATGCTGGAGAACTCTTCTAACATTATATAAAGCCACTAACCAGAGTTATGCCTAATTAAAGACCAGCTAACAACTGAAGAATCAACAAGGATAATGATATAACAGATACTTGAAAAGAGAATTTTATTCAAATAATTACATTCTGGATTAAGAAAGCTCCTTGGAAAAATTGATGAAGCCTTAAATATTATTTCAAAAAAGGATTTGGGGGGAAAAAATACTTTCCTATGACCCTGCTGCAAAACCCAAACATGAAGTGAAGATATTGTTTGTGGTTTATAGTTTTGTCAAAAAATTAACCATTTATTCTAAGAATTAATAGAGCTTTCATTATAATCTAAATTTTATTAGATCAAAGATAAACTAATTTTCATAATCTGTGGTTCTATTTTGCAAGAGAAAGTTCCAATCAAAATCTTTTCACTGATTTTTTTTCCATTTTGATAGGATTCACTTTAAGTGTCTTTTTTTCTGGAATTAATTATTCCTATAAGGCAAAGATTCCCATACAGCACTACCTTGGACATCGGGGTGAGAATAAGGAGCAACCCCAGACAAATCATCAGGTGACCTCTTCTCCCAAACTTTAAGTTTATATTGTGTTCAGAAGTTATAAACATATTGGATTTTGCAGCCACATGAAGCTATAATATACACAAATAAAGATGGAAAAGATGACTGTGAACACGTCCAACAGAAGGATAAAAAGCAGCAGATGAGATTCACGAAATCTGGGTAGTAGCTCTAATCAGGCAAATCACTTCTATGGCCTAGACTGGATCTCTATTTTTCCCTTCCCTTTTCTGATTACAGGGGATTTTGGAAAATATGCACATTAATGATACCAAAAAAAAAAAATACCCACACGTTTTATTTAAACCTGGTGAGGCAGGTATTAACAATTCTACTTTCTAAAATGTGACATTAAATTAAATGGTTGAACCAAAGCTATTCTACTACTTGGTGGCAAAACCAGGAATCAATTTCAGGTCTCCTATTCCAGGTATCCTGGGCAATACGAATATAAAAGTTCCCAGAGCACCAATGCTTGTTGTGAAGAAGGCACTCCAGATCATCCAGTTGAATCTGAAAGTCAAAGTCAAATTCAAGTAGAGAAGGCAGAGATAATATGATCACTTACAATAACACATTCTGTAACGTAATCCTTTATTTGTGATCATGAAAGAATAGCACACTATGTATACCACTGAGGCAAAAACATTACCTCAATAGATAATGAAGCAAATACGTTCTTTTCAGCAATGCACTGAAAAGAACACATAATAAATATGTTTGAGAGTCATTCTTAAGGTTGCTGGATTTAGCAAATAAAAACACAGGATACCCAGCTAGAACTGAGTTTCAGATAAACAATGAATGACTTTTTAGCATAAGCAGTATACAAATTTAACTAGGTGTCCTTTATTTTATATGGCCACTCTAGTCATTCTATGTTCTTTTTCTTAACCAAAATTATTGGTGGATAGACAACAAAGAAAAGGTAGATTCTCTGTAGCATACTAAAGAGTTCCAGGCTATCAAATCACTAATTTTATCATTGAAAGCATACAAAGGACTACCACCCACACTGTGATCTGGTGTATGATAATTGAACCTTTTAAAGCTCTCAGATTAATAATTTGTGGTAAAACTAGAGAATAAAATTCTTCCTTAAATCAAGTACTTTTATTTTGCTGTCAAACTATCCCATATATTCACAGGGACAAAACAAACTGCAATCTACTTATAAAAGGGAGATTTACTAATTGTCAGAATTTCTTAGGATTACAAAGCACTGAGAGGCTGAGTTTTCAGCCATGAATCCTGGGTTCTAATCTTAGCATTTGCTACTAATGGGATATGTGAACAGTGCTAAGCCATTTTCTTCCTCTAAGTTTCAATTTTATCCTCAATAAAACAGAGAAAACACCACACGCTCTGACCTCTTTAAGAAATGCATGGTACTTTCCTCAGCAGAGTATAAAGGCAAGAATATCAAACTAGCAGTCAGGAGATGATTCTAGTTCCAGCTACAACACGACTCAGATATGACGCTTAACCAATTACAACTTCTGCAGAGTTCAAGCTCTTCAGCGGTAAAAATTATCTGTTCTATTAAAAGGCTATTAAGACCCCACAATAGCTTACATTATCAATGGGCCAAGAGGTGGTCCTTGGGTGAGTCAACTCAGCCTCTTTTGCCTCAACTTCCCCATTTTTAAATACGGTACAAACCTCTTGACTCCTTTTCTCGCTGCACAGGCTTGATGTATGAATCAAATTAGAAAATGCATGCGGAAGCACTTCAAAATCCCTTCCATACAGGTAAGGTTTTGCTATCTCCTACACCCTCAGTACTTCATTTCCTCCTGAAGTTTGGCCAAGAGAAAAAGGTAAGGATAAAAGGCTGTGTTCCTGGTGGTCCAAGCCCTCAGGCAGAGGAGGCCTAATAGGGTTTGCATATAGTTCAGGGACGTGCACCGTTAACACTCAAAATCTTTGGCCAAAGCAGATACTTTCTTTAGAAGACCATTCTTTACAGAATCCCCCTAAGTTAAACAAAAAAAAAAAAAATAGAAGCAGAAGAAAAGGAAGAAGAGTTTAAATGATATCACAGCCATATGAGCCAAAAGAACAAAACGGAAACAAGTTCCCCGGAGGCACTGTACCCTTTGCCACAAGCACTAATAATTTAGCCTCTCCACTTTCACGTGGAAGTGTGTCCTCGCCAGCTGCCCTGCAAACCTGGGAGCAATCAGAAAGCACCGCGGCCCTCTTGAAGTCTTGTAGTTGATTTAACTTTTACAAGCCTGTTAATGAAAGACAACAGGCCCCTGACACTTGAAAGAAAGCCACAGCCAAGGCAAAGGCAATGAAAACTGATGCCAAGAAATAGCATTGATAACGAGTTCCTAATGTTTCACAGCCCATCCAAATCTTCCCATCTCCCCACCAAAATCAGTTTCATTATCTTCCAGCCACTTATTTCCTACCTTATTACACAAAAAATGTCTTACCTCATAAGTGAGTTGTATTATACACCCCTTTTAAAATGGGTAAATTTGGTTTTGTTCTTAAACTTTTAAAAACATGTCTTAAGAAAAGTGGAGAAACCCTGGACGATACTAAAGTCAACAATGGATGGGCGTCATTCCTCGCAGGTGTCACTCATCTGAATACCACCTATGGGTTCACAATGGTACAGCCCACAGGTGATACTTAGGGCTAAGATACCCTTTCCCACACCAAGCAAACAAAGAACCCAAAAGATTCATAGATGGTATGAAATAAAACCAAATGGAAGTTGCCAAAAACTTGCCATGAGTTCTTGTCATCAATGTGACTTCAATCTTAAATTTCAAATATTTTTAAACAATGAATCCAATCAGAAGTTCATTGTCCTAATATGCTACTTTAGGGAAGACTCTTGCAGCTCAAACTGCTCATGCAGTAATGACTCAATATAAAAATCAGTGTCATTAAGACAAACACTGAACACATGTTAATTTCACAAAGCTGCTTCGAAGCTCTCACAGCACTGCATCCTTCAAGAAGATGTCACAGTGTGGCTGGAGCACCAGCAAAACTAACGAGCTCACGCACTAGCCCAGTTCTAGCAGCTGCTGCAGGAAGACGCTAAGGTTGACATTTCCAATGTCAGACATTTTGAGTTTTTAGTAATACAGTGGAATGAATAAATTCATTTGTGAATGACAAAAAAAAAAAAATCAAAGGAATTCTAGGGGGTAGGAAGCTAAGCGGTGAATTGTCATCAATTTTCACAACAGTTTTAATGAAGAGTTTATTTTATCAAAATTACACACGTGGCAGAAATAAAATGTTATATATTTCATCTACACATTCTATGTGCTCATTTTTAAAGTACACAAAAAGTCTACCATTCTTAAAATGACTCAATTAAGTTAATGATAAATTAAACAGTGGCAAACTAGTACTGTAATACCTTTTTGTGGCTATTTAAATAGGTTTAAGTTTTGTATGTTGGGTATACTTCATCTCATATTCTCTAAAAATTTTATAAATTGATTAGTAATATTCATTAAAAAATGAAAGGTCATGTGCAACATATAATCTGGGAAGAATCACAACTATCCCCCCTTTCCAATTTCTCCTTTTCACTCAAGATTTTAATAATCCTATCATAGGAAAGAAAACTACAACCTACAGTTTGTGTTTTAGAAATTCTCCACTAATCTAGATAAGTCAGAGCTTCTTCCAAATGACTACTATCTAGAAGTATTAAATAGAACATGCAAAACTTCTTGGCAGGACAGAGGGATGCAAGCTCTCGCGCTACATGTAATACGATTAGCAAAAAGGGCGCACACGTGTGCGAGCATGCACACACACACACACACACACACACAAACACCTGTGCCAACAAGGGTCTCATGCAGCAATAACTACTTTCTACCAAAATGGAATGGCTCACTCATCTTACAAAATGAATCTTGAAAAAGACAGAAAGTGCCTTAAAAAAAACATTCAATATTCCAGATGTCTTGAAGTGGAAAAATAATTAAAATATTTTGTCTAGGGTTTACAGACTATTTCTTGGCTTCTAGAAAAGTAAGGAAAAGAAGAAAAATTTACAAGGTAAAGTAAAGTTTTGACATAAACATAATAACTCTCATGAGTTAAAAATATAATGAGATGAAACCTACTTTTAGAGCAACTAGTTTAATATGTTTTGCACTCTTGCCTAAAATAATGTATCAAAGGATAAAAATTCTTGCAAATATACTGTACTTAGGGTATTTGTGTTCTAGAACTAAAAATATAATTGTAATGGCCCAGTACCTAAATTTTTAGCCACTCTATTTTAAAATGTCATTTGAGATTTCCCAATTTTTATACTCTAAAATTATACATGGAAACTAAACTCACTTGGGCAAAGTCTCTAGGCGCATCATTAACTAATGTGCTTGAACATAAAGAGGCCCTAGGAGACACTTTAACCTCTTCCTGAGTTAGAATCCTCGTGACACTAATGCTATGAGTCTTTGCTTTGCTTCCATCAATATTGACACTGAACTTCGTTCAGCAGAGCATTGTGGTTAAGGGCCCTAGGTGAGCAGACTTAGGATTCCACCCCAGAGCTACCTTTCTAAGAATATGGCCTTAGGTACATCATTTACTCTCTGCAACACAGAGATCACGGTATTTACTTCACAGGGTTAAGACAACTAGAAGAAATGATACATATAAATGATAGCTGAAGTCATGCAGTGTTTCATACATGACAGTTATTGGTTTGATGTTAACTGAACATTAAATGGCGTATACTTTTAAAAATGATTAAGTTTTTGTTTTTGCTTAAAGATAATTTATTCAATGAGTTTACACACAACAAGTAGCTACTGGTTCTTTTTAAGCCCCTAATTTAAAAGCACTAATATTCCAATAGGGGGAAAAAAAAAAAAAAGAGTTATTTTAATGTTAGCATTTTTTCAAATTGAAACTAAAAAATCATGGACTCTCCAGATCAATAACTACACTTACATATGACATAATCTTCTGAATTCTACATTAAGATTAGGAGCTGAACATTTAAATGAGAAAAGTAAATGCAAGAATATAACTTGTCTTTCTCTAATTGCTTAGAAATTAATTTTTTCCCAAAAGTAAGTTATAGGTTTAGGGACTATTTTTCTCCCAAATCAAAACTAAAACTGTTTGACAACAAATGTGAGAAAATATATAATAATTACCTATGATGAAAACCATAGCTATATTTCAATAATGACCCTAATTCTTAACTAGAACACATTTTAATACTGGATAAAACAATGCTTTGACACTTTGCTATAGGCAATTTGGGGATTAAAGTTGGCTGTTTTAGTTCTTATTCAAGGGAGCTTACTTAGGGAAATTCTAAAAGTAGGCTGATGCACCCCTTGAGAGCAAGTCCCTTAAGCAGAAACTTTTGGAGGAAATTTGTAGGATGAATTTTAATGTTTATAAGTCCATTATTAAAATGTCATACCACAATTACAAGGAGTGTATTAAATATTCTGACTGGAAAGGATGGTTGATAACTTGTATAAAAATCTGTCAAAAACATCCGTAGGAAAAATACAGAAATAATTCATGAAAAAATAAAGTTAGATATTTTTCCTGCTCTTGGACCCTTATTTTATACAGTTTTAGTTATGTTATTTGCATAATTTGACCTGGATCTGCTACTCAAATTTGGAAAAGTACTTAAAAGAACGAAACTATTCAGTCTGAGAAGTTGATACTCTGCTCTCCCAGTGAGAATCCAGAACTCTCAAAGCTGAAAGAGATTTTTAAGCTCATTTATGAATCTCTCTGTCTTGATTCCTCACCCCCTCTCATCCCCCATCTTAAAGCTGGGCTTTATGAACTTGCGCCAGCCACAAAGTTAGTTAACAGCAAAGCTGGGAACAAAATTTGGGGGTTTAGGTTTCCACAAAAGGTTCTGTTCAAACCGTTAATAAAAATTCATCTAGGAAAATGAACAAGACACTTAAAGCCTATAAAATCACTATCCCAGAGTAAGGGAATGACTATCAAATTTGTGATTATATTTAAGACGCTGATGATTGTCAAGATAAAATGGTAAACCACTGAAAATCACTACAAAAAAAAAAAAGAAATGCATTATTTTCTTAAGAATTCTATGAGGAAAATGCTGTTACCTCCATTTTACAGAGAGAATAAATAATGCACCTGAAGTTATTCTCTTAGAAAGGGTGGTTCAGGGTTGAAGCCTGTCCTACTTAGGGCCCTTAACCACCATAAATAGAAATAAATTTTAAAGGGCTCAGAAGAGTGGCTACTAACCAAGTAGTGGTGCCAGTCCTTGAGGGACATTTGGAAATGTCACAAATGAGGGTGGTCCTGGCATTTAGTGTCTCTAGTCCAGGGATGTTGAATGTCCTGCACTGCACTGGACAGCCTCTCACAATAAAAAAGCGGGGCCCCACCAAATGCCAACATCCTCTTTTGAGAAGCACTGGTTTAGATGAATAAAACATTAACAGACTGCAATAAAGTATTAAACAAAACAGGAGGCCTGAAGCATCTCCAAGTAACATCCTCCAGTAATCTCTACTCTCATATTATACTGAGTAGCTCACTTAAGGCTGGCATGGTAAGGAAATAAATGCTCTGCCTAAAGTTATTTAGTATGTCCAAGCTTTCTCCAGCTATGAAAACATCTGAGAAGCTTACTGGGACCAAATATAAATAAAATGCAGAATTGCTTCATATGGTTTTACATTCAAATGTGACTGAGAGTTGGAAGGGACATAATGTTTAGTAATTTTCCATGCATTCGCAATCCTGTGGTATGAAAGATGTTGCTTAAAGAAAAACCTACTACATCTGAAAGAAAACACAATAACTGAATCTATGTGGTAAATATGTAAATTAATTTGCTTTGCAGTTTGGATATGGGAGAGATTGAACTAGATTGGTGTTTCTCATTAGAAGGTCTGAGAAGAATTCAAAACAAGTATGTTTTGGAGATCTGTATGTTTTCTATGAAAATGTTTTAATTTTGCGTTTTCACAATGATCATAATTAAAACAAAAAAAGGTGAAAGACATATGCTTTAAAATACCAGGATGACTTATAACAAGTATGGGCCTGCAATTTTAGCTTTCAGGTTTATAGTTGTGTTAATGAGAAAATAAAAGAGGTAAATTTAATATGCAAATATGCTTTCAAATCAAGTAAAACCTTAAAGCTGGTATGCTGTGCTATAAGAATAAAGGTTTCACGACTGTTCAGAGAGAGACAGAAGCGAGTCACCACAGGGTAACCGTCCCAAAGGCCAGCCAACCTCACCTGCAGTTAGGCCCATATTTACTTTGCAAGGGTGATTTAGTAAATGCTGTCAATTTGCATTTGGCTCTGGTTTTATCATTTTGTTCATGATTAACTTAAAATGTATTTTGGCATTACAGTTGCATAAATGTTGTGACTGTGATTAAATTATATCTACTTTTGTTTATTCTACTTTTAAGAATTTCACGTTTAACTAACATTAAAACAAAAGAAGTCATCACTAGGTATGGTAGATATCTGGAACTTCTGGGTCTGCCCACATCACTTTCTTTTGGGAATTCTCCTTCCTCAATGACATATTATGGGCTATTGGCTCCAACAAAGTAGTCAGACAACCCTGCTCTCCTGGATACAATGATTGGTCCAGAGTAGCCTCGTGACCCACGTAAGGCCGGAGTAATTTGGGGAAATACCAAAAGTTTAAGATCCACATATACTTACCAAGAAGAAACTTCCAGCACATGAAGACAGCATGCAGGAAAATAAAGCCAACACAGTACAGGGCCAAAAGATAGATAGATGGACAGATGGGTTCATGGATAGACAGATGGATGCGTGTAGGGAAAGGGGAGCAGGCAGACAGATTAGAGACACACACATAGAATCCTGGAAAGATTATGGGGATCAACTGGATTCACAGCTAAACCAAGGCCCAGGCACTTCGATTGCGTCAGTCAATTCTTTTTGGTTCAAGATGGGTTTCTGTCACTTGCAACCAAAAGCTTGCTAATATACTGGAGATCAATGAGAATGCCTTTTTTTTTAACAGATACATTATTCTAGTTTGAGAAACTGGATTATATGATCCCCTATAACTACAAAGTTCAATGACCATGTGTATGTGTGTGTGTCTGTGTTTCAATTATGTCATCAGCTCAGAAGATCAGGATTTTATCTCTTCTTACATCTTCAGCAAAGGTATTCAACAGAGAGTAGAGAAGACGATTCTTATTTTTTTATAATTATCACTAGGGGTAAACTATCGAATTGGGATCTTTTCTCTCCCAAGTTAGGGTGTAATAAAATTATTCAGAGAAGATAATTTGCAACAAATTAATCTTACAATTCAGAAGCATGGGGGAAATCCTCCCTCTCTTGAAGAATAAAGAAGATAACAACTGCACATGAGACCTTTAAAGTATGTTCACTACTAACCAAAAGCCAGGGGGAAAAAATCTATCTATCCTTCAAGACTTTAAAAAAAGTTTAGGAATATTTACCAAAATGATTCTTATAACCTAACACTCAGTTTGCTTTACCTGCTGTAAACAATTGGTTGACAAGAAATATAAATTCCTACCATTGATAGAAAATGAATAAAGCACTTATATTGTAAAAACAAAAATAATTCAAAATAAAATGATAATATCAAATCAGTAAATAAGATTACAGAGCTAAATATCAAATGAATGACTCATGTGGAAAGACTTTCTTCAATTTTTATTCCTAGGTATGTAGCTCACAGGCACTTTTGCCTGAGAACATGATATAACAGATTATTTCCAAGCCACATCCATCAGCCAAAGCACTGGTCAACTGAATCTACATCTGTGCAGCTAAACTAATTTCATAGGAAGTCTTGCAAAGTCAGTAGCTAGTCTGCATCCTAAATTCAGAAATTAGTCATTTTTCAACCCTTCTCTATCAATCAACTCACTGATTTATTTAATTGTCCTACAGTCCCTACCAAAGGCTTATCCTACACCAAGAAGTTTGTATCCTACAATCAGCTTGGGGAACAAAGAACAAATGTAACTCAACACAGCAGTTATAGGATTAATAGATTATTAGGTTGAAAACTGTTTGGGGGATAAACTAACAAACACCACACAATTCTGTTTAGTCTTTTCAATTACAAAAGAAATCTTCCAAGCAATTCAAGCAAAGTTCTAAGTTAATTCATGCTTTCAAATCTAGACATAGGGGTGCCTCACAGTAAGGCACATCTGTCATCAGATAAGGGTGAAGGTACAAACTTTACCTACACAACTTGAAAAGAGTTTCAAATATTTGAAAAGAAATGACATTTGAGACTAGAGTCAAATCATTTATTTAGGCAGAATTATTTTACAAGGAAATTTTGTGATATAGCACAATAAAAATACTAAAAAAGTTCCTAATCTTGAGGTGCTGAGGACATGATCTCATGAAACTACTGGCAATTTCTACAGATCTTCAGGTCACAAAAAAATTTACTGAATTTTAAAACAAGCCTACTTAAGTTTGTGTTATACTCATCAAATCAATTTATTTCAAGATACCCACCTATATTAGTTGCCATATTTTAGAAATCATGATCATGTAGTTTAGGCCCTAAAATGGGCCTGAATTTGAAACTTCGAAAAAACCAGAGATAGAAGAGCATTGAGTAACATCATTTTCAGGGGCTCCCTCAGATTCCTCCACGCAGGAAGAAGTCAATCCATAAGAGTACTTCAGGGGCACTAAAAGGCAGTTTAGAGGTGGCTATATGTACCCTGATTATGAACAGTACAAGGGGAAAAGATTATCACTGCACCAGAAATTACCATCATAAAAATATTACAAATATTATCAAAGTCAGACAGGGTCAATGCACAGAGGGTTTTATTTCTTCAACACTAGCAGCTACCTAACAAAACATGCTCAACAAATCAGTTGTCTGAAAACTGTGAAAAAGTTTACATTCCTACATAATTATAGAAAGAAGAATTTTTAAAAATGTGATCGCAATATTTATTTTAGATCCATAATCTGATTTTAATGCAAATAAACATGCTACAGCTTTTAGAAATGAGAAAAGAATTATAAAGAAAAAAGAAAGAATCCCAAACACAGGACCTGGAACCTCAATTAATTCGGCACAGCTTTGCACTGTCAAATAAAAAGTCTATCACAGAGAGCTACATCCAAGTGTAAAACTTCTGTTTCTGGACTTTGATCCAAGCTGTCATAAAAACTTGTCCTCCTCGCTTAATATTTCCTATTTCCAGCATATGCCAAATATTCTCAAGCTTCTGCCTGGTACAAAACAAAGCAATAAAAAGTCAATCATGTCACCCCTACAACACTAAAGGACCTAAATCATCATCCACAATCACAGAGTTGATTAGTAATTAATGAAAGGTAACTTTCAAGAATAACAACAGCTGTTAAGTGGCATTAGCACCAGGAAGGCTTCATTTGTAAATGCATGCACATTAAAGCCCTCAATTAACACAGTACCTCGGGCCTGTAGTTCTGCAAATCATCTACAGTTGTGTGAGTGGGAGTTTTTCAGGCATAGTTTATTAGTCTCATATTAATTTTTATGAGAATAGATTGTTATGAATTGTTTAATTGACAAGAATTCACATAAACACATTGTGATAACTAAAAAGCATCTAGCTCTATGCTACAAGCTATAGTTTTTAATAAGATGCGTAGCTTTGTATTTGAAGACAGTTACAGGAAATGGTGTAATATAGCAGCATAACTGCTTTAAGGTCAACCAAAATTCCCAGGTGTTTAAAACTGAGGAATGCCAGAAACTTCATTATGTTCAATGACTACCACTGAGTGCAGATCATTCAGTCTGGGACTAGGATAGAGAGGCATGCATAAATGCCAAATGACAATAATATAGAAATAGTTCCATCAGCAAGCTTGGTTATTGAGGCAAATGGTCAACCTGAGTGAAGATAGATTCATTTCAAATCTTAAAACATGCTACATGTCTCTACAGAATTATTGTTTCATGGGTTTCTTGAATCACATATATTTATTTCACTTAAAAAGTGTAACAAAAGGGAAAAAGCAAAGTAATGTGAGCTTCCAGTTAAAGAAGAAAAATTCTTAGCTGTAAAGCTAAAATGTATGCAGTAAGTTTTTACCATAATGACGTGAACTACACTGAGATTAGTAGTTTGGCATTTTTATCATCAATTAATGTCCAATTTTTTATTCTTAAGTCTCCAATTAATGCCACCAAATATGAAGCCAACCTGGAATATTGTTTCATGAAGGACTTCTGGCTACACCAAGTAATTAGATTACATTCTTTACACTGACAACTCTCAGCATTTTGTAACTCCTAAAATTGAGGGCCTGCACTACTCTTAAATATTTTACACTTTCACTTTCCAACTTAAACTCGACACAAACTCTTCTCCTAAAAACATACATACGCACAAATATATATTACAGAAAGTGTTCAGCCTGTTGCCAATATCAACTATAATTTTAAAACCCTAACCAAAAAAATTCTTTAAAAGTCTTTTGGAATCTCAGATGATCTCAGTTTCACTAACATGGCAATTTTCAAAAATAGGATTTTAATCTTATGCTACTTGGGAGAAAAAATGATGGGGAAAAAGGTAACTTAACCCTTTCGATGTATTTTCCAATCCAATGTTGCTACACTTTTCTAAGTTTTGTCAGATGCTGAAAATGAACTGTTCTTATCGATGAATGGTCAAAAATTATCAACAAACTATCCCAAGCTTACATCTTTAAGGGAAAAAGGCAGAACAAAGAAAAGAACATTTATGCTGATTTACTGGACAAATAACTTTTTTCTTTAAACTGTTAATAATCTGCCTAAAGGACATCTCCAACACACACTTAAAAAATCAGCCGAGCTCTCTGGCCCCCTCCCCATCCTATGCGCTGTAATTCCATGAGCCCAGGGGTGGGAATGTGCGAGAGTGCTTGGAAACGGTGGATGGATGGCCTTGGAGCTGCAGTTGACCCCTGAAAACCGTAGGCCCACAGCAACTGATAATTCTAGACCTAGACAGCCTTAGAGGCTCACCCTCAACTCGCATAAAAGTGCAGTTAAAAAGAAACCACTTCCAAAGCCATCCTCTGGCGCCCCGGCTTTAGGATTTTGAAGGAAGAAGGCGAAAGCGGGGAAGAGGACTTAAAAAGAAGGGCTGGGTAATTCAACAGAAGAGACAGGATTTGTCCCAGAGCCTCATCTGTCGAAAAACCCCGAAAGGGATTAAATCAAGACCAACTCTGAAGGTTCCTTAGAAAAAACTGGATTAAAAAGGGCCTAACCTAAGACCCCAAGGTAACAGATCTGAAAGAGTAAAGAAAAGACAAAAAAAAGCCAAACAGTCCATTTATAAGGGGGCTTCACCCCGCTGCTGTGAACCGGGCGCCACCACCCAGACCGGTCCCCAGCGCCCCCCCGCTGGCGACAGTGGGAAGGGGATGCTGGAGGAAGTACCTTGTTTTGTCCCCAAAGGGCAACATAGCCAACGCGGGAAGTTCGATCCCGAGCTCCGCCGACGCCGGACTCCAGGAGGCCGCACGCAGGCCACTACGCGCCAGGTGGGCGAGGCCGGGACGCGGCGCCCGCTCCCCTACGGCCCCGGCCGCCGCGCCGCCGCCGCCCGCTCGCCCCGCGCCACGCCGCCCCCTGGCGGGGAGCGCCCGGCAGAGCCCCGGCCGGCTACGCCACCATCGCCGCCCCGCGCGTCACCGGCCGCCCGACGGCCGCGGGCCCGGGTCCCCTCTCCGAGGGTTTGTGTCCCAGCGTCAGCCCGAGTCCTGCCCGCGCCCAGCTACCCGCCAACTCTTCGGGCTTCGGGGCACTCGCCCGCCGCGCGCTCTCCGCTCCACCCTCCGCCCTCTGCTCCGGCCCCGACGCCAGCCCGCTCTCCAGCGAGCGTTTCCCACGCGCCGGCTGCCCGCCATCCGCGCGGGAAGAGCCGGCCTCGGGGGTCTCCGCGGCCCCGGTCCGTTCGCCGCGCCTCCCCCGGCGCGGGAGCGCGCCGCGACCCCGGGAGAGCCCTCCCCTCGGCGGTGCAGCCCCCGGCGGAAAGCGAATGACAAGAACGCGCGGACAACCGAGGGCTGGACGGGGACAAAGGCGAGCGCACTCACTTTGGGAGGGTTCCGGCATGCCGCTGCCGTGGGCTCCCCGCCCCGCCAGGCCGGGCGAGGGGCCGGGGGAGGAGCGGAGCCGCCGCCGCCGACTTGGAAAAGAGCTTCCGGAACGCCGGGCGCGGCTCGGTCCCTGCGGGGTCTGCGGCGGGTCGGGCAGCCAGGAGCGCAGAGAGCCGCTCGAGGGGGCCCGGGAACGTGGAGTGTGAGGACCCTGCTCCCGGGACCCAAGGGGTGGGGTTGCGCTGGAACTTGCGAGCAAGTTGGACAGACGCTGACTCTCGAGTTTTCCGGCCGTGTTCGCTTAAGAGGGGCGCTCTCCGCCCGTGGAAGCACCGATGACCGACCCAAAAGCCAGCAGCCTGAAGACGGCGGTGACTGAGGGGGTAAATTCAGTAGGGGGCAGAGGTCAGCCCCGGGTCACGCTCCGCGCCCCCGCCGAGTCTCCCGCGGGTCCTCTTCTTACCTGGTGGCTTTTCTAACGAAGTAAGAGAAGGTGAAGTCCCAGTGATCGTCCAGCCACGCTTCCACAGAGTCGCGGTCCCACTGCTGCTGCTGCCGCCCGCAACCGGGGCCGGCGCGCTCCATGGTCGGCCCGCGCGTTGCTGCCCCGCGGGCGCTGGCTCTCCACCGCCGCGCCCTCCCTCGTGCCGGACGCTCCTCGAGACGCCCCCTCTCGCGCTCGCTCGGCCGCCCTTGCGGGGCTACGGGGCGTGGGGCCAGCGTCCGCCCCGCCCTCTGGTCCTCGCCGCCCAGGTGTGGCGGGCGGGGCCGCGCGCAGCCGCCCGCGCTCTCGCAGGCTCCGGGGCGGCGGCGGCGGCGGTGGCGACCGCGAGTGGCGAGTTCTCCGGAAGCCGTGGCCGCGGCCGGGAGGAGCCGCGCGGCCGCTGGGGTGCGCTGCGTGCCCACCGGCTCCGGGGAGCGCGCCGAGGGCGCTTGGGTGTGTTCGCAGCGTCCCCCGGGAAGGGCAGGGTCATGGTGCGGGGACTCATCCCCCCAGAAGGCGCGAGCTAGGGGAAGTTTCGCCCGAAAGTGCGAGACGGTGCCATCCTGAGCGCGTGTCCTAGCTCCTGGGGGTACAATGAGTGTCCCCGCTTTCCGGCCCAGGCTCGGCCCGGAGGCGCTGGGACCACGTCCTTGGAGCCCAGAGTGGCTTTTAAAGGGCTCCAGCCACGGACCGCGCCCGAGTTGGGACAGCGGGGCGTATGCCTGCAGACGGATGTGCGGGTGTAGGTGGGTAACTTCCAACAAACAAAACCATACCCATGCTTAATTTAGTAATAACAACAGTAACAATTATAAATTAAGTGCCTTTGACCATTGCATCAAACTCCCTCTTTTCATAACTGGGAAGAGACTTTCTAGGAAAAGAAAAAGGCAAACTGAAATAATCACAGGTGCTTTGTGGGTGCGGTTAGAAAACAAGGACATCTCTACTATTAAATTGAGAGCACCGGCAATACCAGGTGCAGTCTAGAGCAACCAGTTAGCCCAATTTTAAATTAACTCATCATTTATATTAAACTGGAATTAACCCTCAAAAAAATGTTAAAAAGGGCTCAGCCTTCCTACCCTATTTTGTCCTAGCCCTATCATGCTCAAAAAAGGAGGGAGTTGGTGCCATCCTTTCCTTTGTCCTCATCCTCATCTCCGTGTCACAAATTTGCAGTTTTAATAGGCATTTTGCAATGACCTGATTTTTTTTTTGAAGAATTAAATCTGGAGTTGTATGTTGCACAACGTGTGAATGACACCATTAACAGTGATATACCAAAAATGATTTAGTTAACGTAGTTAACAAACTTCCTTCAAAATACTCTTGGCAAAAACGTAAGACATTTACTCACTACACAGAAATACGTAATTAAATTGATAATATGAGGACTTTAAAAAATGTCCTTTAATCCCCCACTGCAATGGTTTATCTTTCCTGCATTGAATAATTGTCCTTTTGTAACTTCAGTTTCTCTGACACTTTACTGTTAAATTCAAGTAACCACAACCAATAAAGGAAAGCAGTAGTGTGAAGTAATGATAAATTATACCATATTTTAAAAATGAGAATTCTCTCCTAATTTGTTGCTATGATAGTGATTACAGTACCCATGAAATAATTGTGGGTTGCATAGGGACAGGGATACACATTTTGAAAAATGTGTCCTTAGGTTATTTTGTCATTGTGCGAACATCATAGAATGTACTTACACAAACCTAGGTGGTATAGCCTACTACACACCTAGGCTGTATGGTGCCTATACTATACAGCAGTGGTCCCCAACCTTTTTGGCACCAGGGACCAGTTTCATGGAAGACAATTTTGCCACAAACCAGTGTGGGATCATTGTTTCGGGATGTTTCAAGTGCATTACATTTACTGTGCAATCAGACCTCTCTGCTAATGATAATCTGTATTTGCAGCCACTCCCCAGCACTAGCATCACCACCTCAGCTCTACTTCAGATCATCAGGCATTAGATTTTCACAAGAAGTGTGCAAACTAGATAACCTCCATGTGTGGTTTACAGTAGGGCTTGTGCTCCTATGAGAATCTCATGCTCCTGCTGATCTGACAAGAGGTGGAGCTTATGCAGTGTTGCCAGAGATGGGGAGCGACTGTAAATACAGATGAAGCTTGCCCACCTGCTGCTCACTTCCTGCTGTGTGGCTGGTTCCTAACAGGCCACAGACCTGGTGGGGACCACAGCTCTACAGCATGTTACTGTACTGACTACTGTAGGCATCTGTAGCAATGGTATTGGTGTATCTAAATGTATCTAAACCTAGAAAAAGGACAGTAAAAATACAGTATTACAGTCTTATGGGATCACCACAGTATATGCAGTCTATTACAGTTGACCGGAAATATCCGTTAATATGGCCCGTGCCTATAGAATTTCTCCTCATTGCTGTTTTTTTTTCCTGTGGAAATGCATGCATTCCTCCTAACAGGAAGTCAATTATAATTTAAAGCTTTACTTACCTACTAAAGATGGAGTGAATGCTCAGCTTGAAGTGTTTGCTTTGGTTGGCTACGGCGCTTAAACAAACAGGTGTGATGGTCTGCAAGTTTGTGTCGCTTCCAAAATTCATGCTGAAACTTGATCCCTAATTCAACGGTATTAAGGGTGGGGGGCTTTACAAGGAGATTAGACCATGAGGGCTCTGCCCTTATGAATGAATTAGTGTCATATTATAAATGGGCTTGAGGGGACAAGTTGGCCCCTTCTGTCCCTTCTGCCATTGAGGACCATTATTGGCCTCTACATCAGATGCCGCAACAGGTGCCATCCTAGAAGTAGAGAGCATCCCTCACCAGACGAGTCTGCTGGCACCTTGATCTTGAAGTTCCCAGCCTCCAGAACTGTGAAAAATAAATTTCTATTGTTTATAAATTACCCAGTCTGTGATATTTTTAATAGCAGCACAAATGGACTAAGAGAATGGGCAATATCCAAATGTCCTTTTCTCTCCTAACCTGAAAGTGTTAAATTAATGGAAATCAGGAAGGTTTCTGAAAAACTGCTGCAAGAAAAACAATCCATGAATTCTCCCAACAGTGCATCTCAGTTCTGTGTGATACAGAACGGTGGCCTGGGAGTTACTGTGAAGGCTTGATACCTGAGGAACTCATCACAAGGGGTTGGGGGACAGAGGTGTTTCAAACAGTTCTAGTCTCTAGGCAGCTCAGATAAAACTTGTATCAATACCTCTTGTAACTTTAAAGTACTTAAAGGTAAGCATATTTTGAACTGGCCTTACCCTGGCCTCTTGTTTTCTAGCTCCATTTTATTCTTTATCCCAATTTGCTCAATTATTTTATGTTTTAACTTGGTATAGATTGCTCTAAGCACTTCAATCTTATTGTGGAATGAATTGAAGAATAAGTAAATAATAAACACTACCAGAAAATAACTTGGGAAATGCTGTTAATGCTATTTATAACAAACAGTTGTGCAATGACTTAACATGAAAACCTCCATTGTACTCCCACTGTACTAGAAAAAGCTCAAGCTCGCTCTAATGGCTTACAAGGTTCTACATTATTTGTCTGTTACCTGCCTCTACTGTTAAAGGTTTTGGTCATACAACTAGGAAAAAAACAAACAAAACCACAAATGATCAAATTTATTTTCCAAAAAAGACAACATAAATTGTAACAGTTACTGCTTTTTCTTTCAAATACTACACGTAAAATAAAATACTATTCCTTTGCAGCAATCCTGCAATACATAAGATGAAATAAAAAGTGCATGAAGCAACTTTATGCCAATAAATTCAATAATTTAGATGAAATGGACAAATTCCTTAAAAAATCTAACCAAAATTGACACAAAAAGAAATTAGTAATTCTACTGAAATAAAATTTAATAACACATTGAATTTATTATTTTAAAAAACCTTCCTACGAGGAACACTTCAGGCCCAAATAGTTTCACTGGTGAATTTGATCAAACATTTAAGCCAAAAGCAGTCATTTCATTAGGCCAGAAAAACCCTGATACTAAAACATGACACAGATATTAAAGAAAACAATATCCCTCATGATATAATATAAAATCCTTAAACAATTATTAGTCAATTGACTCCAGTAATATATAAAAGTATTTTTAAACAATAACATCCATTGACTGTGATCTATACCCGATATATATTTTCAGTTTAACATTCAAAAATCATTTATTACAACTCACCATATTGACAAAAATAAGCAAATGATCATCTCAGTCGATACAGGAAAAAAATACTTGACAAAATTCAATGCCCATTCATGATTAAAAAATTAACAATCTCCAGCAAACAAGAAACAGAAGCATACTTTTCAATTTGATAAAGGGTATCTACTAAAAAAATCTCCCCCTAAGATTGGAACAAAAAAGCCTACGCTTACCATTGCTATTCAATATTGTGCTGGAGTCTTAGCCAGAACAATACAGTGAAAAACAGAAAACAAACAAAAACAAAAAAGGCAAGGCATTGAACTTGGAGAAGAAAAAGTAAAACTTCGTGTGTTTGCAGACACGAGTGTCTATGAAGGATACCCTAGAGAAGGTACAAAGTGACCATAAGAATTAAGACATGATTTAGCATAAACCATTTATTTAGCATAAATGGTCAATAGACACAAATCAATTGTATTTCTGTACACGAGTGCTACGGGCAGAATTGTGTCTCCCAAATTCACATGCCGAAGCCCTAACCCAGAGATAGGGATTGGAAAGGGCACTAAAGGTTAAATGAGGTCATGTGGGTGGTCCCAATCTAATCCAACTGGTGCCTTTATAAGAAGAAATTTGCACACACAAAAAAGAGACACCAGGAATCCTCTCGCATAGAAGGATAGCAAGAGGGGCAGCAAGAGGATGGCCACTTGTAAGCCAAGGAGAAAGACCTCAGAGGAAATACGTTTCTGGCACCTTGATTTTGGACTTCTAGTTTCCAGAACTGTAGGAAGATAAATTTGTTATTTAAGCCATCCAGTCTGCGCTGCTCTATTATGGCAACCCTCACGAACTAATACAACTGGAAACGAACCATCAGAACATAATACCATTTGCAATAGTGTAAAAAACATTAAATACTTAGGGATAAATTTAACAAAATATATGTAAGAAATATACACTAAAAGTTATAAAGCATTGCTGAGAGAACTATAAAAAAACCTAAATAAATGGACAGATATAGTATGTTCATTGATTGGAGGACTCGATATAATGACGATATCAGTTCTTTCCAAATCAATACAATCCCAATATAGTAGCAATGGGCATTTTCATGGAAAATAAAAATCAGTTGAGACGATAGCTCTTACCGACATTTCTATGGAAATGTAAGAGACACAGAATGGCAAAAACAATCTTGAAAAAGGAGAAAACTGGAGAACCTGTGCTACCTAACATCAAGACTTACTATAAAGCTGTAATAATCAAGACGGTATGGTATTTGCACAATGTTAGTCAAATAGAACAATAGGACAGAATAAAAGTTTAGAGATATTTGTGAAATCTATTGATTTTCAATAAAAGTGCCAGTTATTCATTCAAAAAACGTTTTTTTCCAATAAGTAAGTAAATAGTGCTTGAACAGATGGATCTTTGTACAGAAAAAGTTATCTTCAACCACTACCTTATACTATACATAAACATCAATTAGGAATGAAACATACACCTAAAATCTAAGTGTAGTTTCTAGAAGAGATAGGAGAATATTTTCACAACTTAAGATTAGCACTGATTTTATTAGGAGGAAACAGAAATCAATTATCTATACAAAAACAATGTTAGCCAGGTATGGTGGCTAACAACTTTACCACCATCTCCATGGCTTAAATCAACACATGTTCGTTATTCCTAGTTCCTGTGAATCTGGAGTCTGACTTGGTTTAACTGGGTCCTCTGTCCAGGGGGCGTCTTGCAATCAAGATGTCGGCAAGAGCTATCATCTCAACTGAGGCTCAACTGGAGAAGGATCCACTTCCAAGTTCACTGAGGCTGTTGGCAGAATTCAGTTCCTTGCGATTGTGGAATTGAGGGATTCTCTTTAGTGCTGGGTGCTGGCTGGAGACCTTTACAGGCTGTTAGCTGGAGGCTGCTCTCAGCTTCTAGAAACTACCAGTAGTTCTTTGCCAAATGGAGTTAACCCAGCATGGCTGCTAGCTTCCTCAAAGCCACTAAGGGAGAGAGACCCCTGCCAGGCGGGCGCTATGCAATTATGCATCACTTAACGACAGGGATAAGTTCTGAGAAAGGCCTCATTGCACAATTTTGTCACGTGAACATCATCGAGCAGCAGTCCTCAACCTTTTTGACACCAGGGACCAGTTTCATGGAAGACAATTTTGCCACGGACAGGGGGCAGTAGGGGGGTGGTTTCGGGATGATTCAAGTGCATTGTATTTATCGTGCACTTTATTTCTAATATTATTATATTGTAATATATAATGAAATGATTATATAGTGCACCATAATGCAGAATCAGTGGGAGCCCTGAGCTTGTTTTCCTGCAGCTAGACAGTCCCATCTGGGAGTGATGGGAGACAGTGACTGATCAGCTCAAGCAGCAATGTGAGCAATGGTGAGCAGCTGAAAATACAGGTGAAGCTCTGCTAGCCCACCGCTCATCTCCTGCTGTGCGGTGGGGTTGGGGACCACAGTCATGGAGACTACGTGTGCAAACTCAAATGGCCTTGCTTCCTTTGCACCCGCACTATGTGGTGTGGCCTATTGCTCCTGGTCTGCACACCAGTACAGCAAGTTACTGTACTGAATACTGTAGGCAATTGTAACACAATGGTGTTTGTGTATCTAAACTTAGACAAGGTACAGTAAAACTATGATATCACAATCTTATGGAACTACTGTCATATATGCTATCAATCCTTGACCAAAATGTTATATATCACGACTGTATAATCTTACGTAACATATGCACAAATCATGTACACTTAATCACATACATACCACCACCTTTGTCGTATTCTATATTCTATTTTTTGGAAGCAAGTCACGGTCCTGCCTTCACACAGGAGAGGGGATCACACCAGTTGGGAATTGTGAAGGCCACTCGAGACCCGTCTAGAGCAACACCAGGTAGTAAGGCTCAGTGGCTGGGACACGGTATGTGTTGGGTAGGTATTTGGTGGGTCAGCTCAAAAAGAAATGTGGGTGTCTACTTTCTGAGAGTACCTTGACAGCTCTTCTACGTATTGTATGTCAGTATGTCAGCAATTAAACTTTGAGGAATGATTGTTTCTTTTAGTGGTCTTTGTGAGTCTTAGCACACTTAACAAGGTAACCTTTTACACCCAGCAGCACTGGGCTCACAGGAAAGAGCAGTTTTCTGTTGTTGGTGCTGGAGTACATATTTCAAGCCGTTGCACAGCAGGGACGAGGCTCATATTTTCAATGCAACCTAACTGCACTGAACATGCAATTGTCATTTTAAATGTGCGAATTTAAATCGGATCCTGATTCTCAATTTTAAAAACAACTTATGAATAACAACACCGTGTTATGGTGCAATGATCCCAGTGAAGGCACAGTATTCCCTTTCTCAAATAAAACACGACGTTTTCTATCCACATCTCTTATAGCAGCCAAGAATTCAGCTTGACATACAAAGGCTGATCCTCGTGAACAAACATGACAGAGGGGATGGGAAGCAGCTGCTCTTCTTATCAACGAAGGTCACACATGGAGGAAATGAACTTACATTAAGACAGGAGGGATTGGGGGCAGATAACTAGACACCCTTTCCTGACGCAGGGATGTAATACAGATGTGTTCACGATGAAAACCAACTGTGGAATTTCTCCCCAGAGACGGTTACAAATAGGGTGCACCCGTCTGTTGACGGTGCTCTGAAGTCCTGTCTAAAAGGCACATCAGCCTAAGGAGTTCTTGAAGTGCCCCTTGCCCTTCGCCTGCCTGTGGGGAGCATGTTAAACAGAGCGATTATGCTGTTTTCTTGATAAATAGTATCAGCCACTCACAGCAACATAAAATAACACAGAACACTCATAGCCAGAACAAGTCTATATTCCACTCATCTACTCTTCTATTAAAGAAGAGATCTCATTCTCTAGAGAAAGTATCCTACACTAGTCAGAATGCCTAAAAATAACATAATTAGTTTAGAAAGAAATAGCAAGGAGTGAAATATTTTTAAGTCAGCTGTATCAAGATGTGACACACTTAACTAAAAACCAGTTTAAAAGTAGGTCATTTAAAATAGACTTTTTAAAAATTGAAGGAACAAAGATGTGTGATGCCTTCCGCCATGTCATGACGCAGCAACAAGGCCCTTGCGAGGTGCGGGTACCATGCTCTTGCACTTCCCAGCCTCCGGAATTGTGAGCTAAATAAGCTTTTCTTTATAAATTACCCAGTCGGGGATTCTGTTACAGCAACAGAAAGTGAACTGTGACAAAGGAGCAGAAGTCCCACTGTGACATGAATCCTACATCACCTGTTGTCAGAAGTATGTGGACAGTTCAGGAGGAACAAGCTGGTTCTGATCTGGGGAATCCAGAAAACTGTGATGAGACTTAGTTTAAAATGAGACTACAAGATGTTTCTAAAATCACTGCGTTAGCAAAACATTCTGGAAAAAATAAACTATGAATGTTGTTTTTATTAGTCTTTGCTGAAGAAGATATTAACTATTTGATCCCTAGAGAAACCAACAAGAAGGGAATATAGAGTCTGATTTCTAAGCCTTCACCTGAGACTCTATCATTCATTCCCTTTCACACACACACACACACACACACACACACACACATGCGTGTGCACACATATTCAAACCGAACCTCACGACAGAAGAGGACCCACAGTGTTTGCTGTTGCTGGACTCCTGGGCTACAACAGCACTGCATCCCAAGCCTCAGCGTGCTGGCAGACTCAGACGGGCATGGTGGGGAAGGCAAATTTTCTTATAGTTGGGAAATTGAGATACTAGAAATGGCAGGTGTGTTCTGGAAAGGAAATTATAGCCCAAATGAAAGCTTTATATGAACACTGGTTAAGACCAACAACTCAGACAAAGACAATACCATGTGTTCTCCCTTATCCGTGGGCGCTAAGTAACGCGCACACGTGGAAGCAGAGTGTGGAACGATGGACAAGGAGGACTCGGAAGGGTGGGAGGGCGTGAGGCTGGTGGTGACGGGAGGTTGCTGGGTGGGTACAATGTGTGTTGTTTTAGTGATATGCGCACTGAAGGCCCTGATTTCACCACACTGCAATACATCAATGTGGCAAAATTGTACGCCTACCCATCCATGAACACGTACAAATAAAAAATAAATGGAAAAAAAGAAGACTGCAAGAATGAAAGGTATCATAATGGGAATACAAATGTTGGTAACGAAGGGCTTCTGTGGTTCTCTCCTGGTGTCATTCCTGTGTTATCAAGAATCCACTGCTGCCTAACCCGGCCATGCTGTTTGAAAACCCTAAAACAAGCATTTGAGAACTAGGAGAATCATGGTATATGCTGAATATATTCCATTTGTCCTTCCTGGGTCTAACTCTGTTCCCCAGAAGGCTGACCTGCAGGGACTATGACAACAAGCTCCTTTGCCCTCTGGCTGTTGGTTGCTAACAGGGACCACCAGCAAGAAGAGATGGTGGGGCAGGAGGATGGGCTCAGAATCTGTATTAACCTCATGTGGTAGACTAAACAAGGTGGCCAGCTCTCTGCTACGTCTCCCGTTGAGAAGGGGAGACTGATTCTCTGCTTAAGCGACTGCCTTGAACCGTTGAAAGCAGCGGAAGTGACATTTCCGAACTGCTGAGGCTAAGTAACCACAAGCAGCTTTGGAGCCCCTCCATGCAGGGCTGCTGGGTACTTGCTCTTGGGGCTCCGAGCGCCATGTCAGAAGTCAGGCTGTGCAGATGCTGCCCTGCTGAGAGAGCTGTAGCAAGACGGCCACAGGCAGAGACTGCGTGGAGAGAGAGCAGTGGCGGCCACCGCCAAGCCGTCCCAACCTTCCCTGCAGATACGTGAGTGCAGACGCCGCCTTGGAGGACATTCCAACCCCAGCAGATGTATCATGGAGAAGAACCAAGGAACCAGCCAACAGCAGAACCGAGGCCCAAGATGTATGACCCTGCCGAGCCTTCCCAGCCACCTCCAGCTGTTGAAACCAACCCAGCTGAGGGGCCAGGCATTGTGAAGCAGAGACGATCTGTACTAGCCGTGCCCTGCCAGCGTTCCTGACCAGCACAACTGTGAGCATAATACACGATTACTGTTTTATACTAGGAAGTTTGGGGGTTGTTTTTACACAGCAATAAATAACCAAACACTTGGCAGCCTCCCAAGTGGGCCACCCCTGGTTGGCTGAGTCCCTCTGCCAAAGTCCCTTTAAGGCAGCCCTCTCCATACAGCCTCTCCTGCCTCCCAGCCGTGGGCGGTGATGGCTCACTGCCACTGGCTTTCTTCAATCTGGTCCCCCTCTCGAAACAGTCACCTAATGAAACGCTCCTGAAGGATACAGTTTGAGAGTGCCTTGTGTCTCCCGCCGGATCCTGGCTGATATACCAGACCTCACACACATTTCTCAAGATGCACCTGTGTTAGGGAGCAGGGACGAAAGCGATAGTCTGTGTAAGGAGGTTTCAGAAAGCCGCAGAAAAAGTCACCCTAGCAAAACAGTATGTTCCTATACTTAATGTATCAAGCACTTATATCAAACAATGAATGTTATTCTAAATTAAATGCTATAGAATAGACTAGGTTTTTAAGGCCATCCATAAGGTTTCCTGGATTGAGCGAGTCTAACCTAGTCCTTTGCTTTGCTTGTGAGGAAAGTGGTCATTTTCAGGCACGCTGTGTGTATCTTACATTATTTTATTTAACAGTTAACATCATACTTTCCATATTCCAGGCACTCTTCGAAGACCTTTACAAGTGCTAACTCACTTAATCCTCCTAATAACCCTAGCAGACATGTGTGATTATTAGCAGCATTTTACAGATGAGGCGACTGGGGCATCATTAAGCCCAGGTCTCCCAGCTAGTAAGTGGCAGAGGCAGTACTCGAAGCTAACAGTTCGGCTATGGAGTCCGCACTCTTTATCACTGTTTTATACTTTCTTTTTCTTATTCTTTTTTTTTTAGTGCACTGCTTTAGATTTTTGTTTTAATTTCAGAATATTGGGAGGGTACAAACATTTTGGTTACATAAATTGCTTTTCTACCTTTTGGGGCAAAGTTGTAAGTGTGCCCATCCCCCAGGTAGTGTGCATTGTACCGTTAGGTGTGAATTTACCCATCACCTCCCCAAATCCCCTGCACCAGCGTGATTTCTGATGAATGTTATTCTCATATGTGCACATAAGTGTTGATGGGTTAGTTTCAATTTAATGGTGAGTACATGCAGAGTTTGTTCTTTCATTCTTGTGATATTGTGGTGTTGTATGCTGTTGAGGTTTGCCAAGAAAGATCTGGAAACGGGAAATGAGTCACCCTGATCTGGTGTGAGGTTGGGCTCAGTGAACGCTGGGGCCTCCTCTTCTCTGAAGCACAGAGATGATGACCAGAGAAAACGGTCAAGAGGCCCTCAGAGAATAGACACGTTAGAGGATAAGCACAGTAGTTTCTGTGCTGTGTAAAAAATTGCCCCAAATTTAGTGGCTTAAAGCAAAAATAGTAAATTTTTCTCTGTCGTGGTTTCTGTGGGTCAGGACTCAGGGTGCAGCAGGTCTCTCTAACCCACTGAGTCTGGGAGGTCCAGGGGAGAGTGAAGCTGGGGCTGGGATGATCTGAAGGCCCATTCTCTCCCGTGGAAGCCCAGCTGGGTCGTGGCCTGAGACACTCTTCTCAACCCCTCGCCTGCTCCACGGGATGCTAGGAGAAATGCAACCCACAAGATGAAATGCAGTTCCATATGCGAGAGTTATTGTACTATTTGGGATAGCCTGCCTTGGGTGATAATATTTAAGTGTTTCAGTCAGGATTTCTGAAGAAAATCAAGGGGAAGTGCAAATTGGATAAAAGGATTATTTATAAAAGTATGAGGAGAGTTTAAAGACACAAAAAATACAAGATTATTTAGAACCCTGGCGTGGGCAGTAGCAGAGAGCCATGACCTCTCCTAGGACTAAAGGAGCAGGGGAAGAGAGAAGCTACCAGAACTCTGAGGGTAGCTATTACATTTGTAGGGAGTGTCTGAAAAGAGCTGTGGCCTTTAGGGAGGAATCCAGATAAGCAGGGGTGAGCCGGCGCAGTGGGAGGGGGGTAGAGGAGCACCTCCATCTCCTGTCCTGCCCTCTGCTCTCCTGCTGGGCAACCCGCTGGCTGCTGTAAGGCCAGACCAGTTCACGTAGCTTAGCCTCCCAGGGTCCCAGGGCGGGGTAGACAGTGGGTCAGGGCAGGCAAACAGGAGATACCCAACATACAACGTATTACTCGAGGTGGAGTGGGGTGGGGCAGAGGGTGAGCATGGAATGGGTTTTGGAGGGTCGCCAATGGTCTCTTGCAGAGCTTCAGGCAAATGCTGCTGGAGTTTGCAATGCCACCATTAACAGACTCTATATTATGTTGAGTTACATGAAATTACCATTTTTGGAAGTAAAATGCTACACCAATATTGGCAATTTCATCTAGTTCAGTTCAACTAGTAGTCTGGGTACTTTCTAATAAAGTTACTAATGAATAAATTTCTCATATTAGATAACTAAAAATATTACTCCCCATTATTTTATTGTTAGGTATTTTTGAAGTTAGGATGGCCTAAAATACTTAAATGGAATGAATATTCTAATTGGATTACATTAAATTTTGTTGTCATTTGTGTTCAGAGAGGAGCCAAGATAAAAATACAAAGTCACACATGATACTGAGCTTGATTTAGCCATTCCACAATATATACGTATTTTAAAATATCATGTTGTATATGATAAATATGTACAATTAAAAATAATAAGCACATTAGAAAAAATACAAAAAAATCTTTGAGGAAGGCACGTTGCTGGGTACAGCTCATGGCAGTCTGTCTGTGGTGCCCAACTGCAATAGTTTGACCTGCCTGGCAGTTTGTCCTTCAAAGGTGCACGGCCTGGAACCTGGGCAGAGAACTGTAAGGGACAGTTGATTCCTGGGTTTCAGTGGGGCCCAGCAATAAGTAGGAGAGGCTCAGGGTAGACCATGTGAAGGATAAGTTTCAAATTTTATATTCAAATTGTGCCTTTGATGGTATTTGCCTCTAATAACATGTTCTTTAGTAACCTATTGGATAAAGAAACACAGAGGTTTTGATGTGTTTTCTCACTCTGCCATGCAACTAAGAAGGTGCAAGTCAGGGTGCTGGTTAATGTAGATTTTGGAGGGACTGCCCACTGGGACATGTATTTTAAAGTTCTGCCTCCTAATCCACTATATATAGGGTGGAGACAGAAAGTCCCCCTGAAGCAGAACTTTGTTGTCTGAAGAATTACTCGAGTGGTGTGGTGGACAGAATAGCAGACCCCCAAAGATGTCCATACCCTAATCCTCAAGACCTGTGAATATGTTGCCTTATGTGATAAAAGAGACTTTGAAGATATGATGAAGTTAAGCGTTTTGGAATGGAGTGAGCCTGTGTTTATCCAGGTGGTCCCAGTGTATCACAGGAGACCTTATAAGAAGGAGATGGGAGGGTTGAAGTTGGGAGAAGGCGATGCAATCATGTGAATGGAGATTGGATGGTCCAGGATGGAGGCCTTTGGATGCTCATTCCACGCTGTTGTTCAAAAACCCTGCTGTGCAGTTTGCATGAGGAGCCTAAGAGCCTTGGTGAGACTAGGACCAAAACCCAATTTGAAGTTCAAGGAATCCGTCAGGAACATTCTGACCAAGACACGGCAACAGAGAAGAACAATGACACATCTGGGAACTAAGTTTCCTTAGGAAGGGGAAGGTCTTGGTTAATCCAGGCTTAACATAAGATTCCAAGTGGCGTTGTTGGGAAGGACTGGGCTGGCGTGGCTTGTAATTTAGGCTAGAAGCCCCTCAGGACCAGAGCCCTGGTGTAGTTTCATGCTTTGGGGAATAATTACTGAGCAAGGCATTGTGAACAAAGAGAACTCTACTCTAAGAATCCAAGGGAGAGGCATCCCTGAAGCTGGCCTGTGCAGGGGCTTGGACCAGCCCAGCAAGGGCTAACCAGGATCTGAAGAACTGTTGGGACCAAGTTCCAAGAATGATGCAGTGTGGCAATGAGAAACAATGGTGACAGTAGACGGTGACTTCAATTCCCTCCTTCCCTTGGTCTCTGGGCAAGGATTTACCAATTTGGTGTTGAGTAATCCCTGAAGGTTCTCTGTAATGGGATGGGGGATGAAGATGGGGTGGAGTTTAAAAGGGAATGCTGAGCTATCTATTAAAAAATTTGTTTTGATTGAGTGATTAGAATAAAATAAGAGATACGCTTAATTGTTTTATTCTCTAGGTTTGTGGAGCAGGTCATACTAGCTACACATGGCATTTGTTTTGTGTTAGAAAATTTAAAACCAGATTTCTAGGCTACCCTTTGTGTACTTTGGGATAGCATACTAAACTATGCCAGTTTGTATATTCTTTACCCTTGCCTTTAATAAATACACATAGACACGCACAATTTTGTAAAGCAGTACTATAAAACTAAAGGATTTGTACTCACATGTCTCATCTCCTTAGAATGTTAGCTTCTTCATTGGGAGACTCCATCAACAGCCATTTCCCAAAAGTTGCTTAACCTTTATGGAGGGACTGCTCTATGTTAGACACTGCTCTAAGATTTTACATAGCTCATCTCATTTAAACCTTCCCACAATTCAGTGAGGTAGATTTTCCTTCCATTTTATAAATGCAGAAATAGGTTCACAGAGCTCAAGAATTTCTTCTCAAGAGTTATGAGATGAATCTCTAACCATATTATTGGCTTTATAAACATGAATTAAGGTTGCACTTAAATCAAGTGGCAAGTAAAGCATGAATACTAGTAGGATGCACAAATGTAGCTGGTCCAGGGACAAAATCAAGATATAATATAAATGTAAGGTATAATGTAACCATTTCCCTATCTCTTATTTTGTCTCAATTAGGTACTCACTCCTTTAGCAAGTAGCTCAGCATATCCCTCTTAAATTCCACTTCCTCCACCAATTACCTGAACTATACACGTGCCAAGAATGCATGAAAAATGTATAAAAAGCACCTAACACCGTGCATTGAATATAGGACATGCTCGTTAAAGTCTGGTTGAATAAAATGTTAGCAAATACATAATCTGAAATGCACAGTAACAAATAGGGAGACAAAGAGAATGTTTGATATTATTTCCAAAGTTACAAATGAATTTAAAAAATAGCAGCTATGGAATGACCAAGTTGTTATATATCCCCTTCCAAATAAAAGGTTGAAAGCAAATCATGAATTTGAAAGGCAGGATTGCAAAAAGTCTCTTGACTGAATCATTCTAAAGCTGAGAAATAAAAATCTTTGATATATGGAAAGTATTGCTCTCTTAATTTTTTATTTGCTTTTGATTTTTGGAGGGCTATATTTTATACATGACCACCAAACACCATTTGAAATAGACATTTCTGCTACCATCATTCATTTCTCCCTATCAATTAAAATACGTCTATTCATCTAAAGTCATCAAGTTCTAGTTTCCTAACATTGTACATTGCATGTTTTGTGAAATTTTCTTTCCTGTGATAGCAAGAAGCCCAAGGAACAATTTACCTGGCAACAGAAAGTAAAGAGTGAAGATGGGTATGTAATTTGTGTATGAATTCCTGTATAACTTTTGCATATTTTAATAGCATGTGAAATAATTACAATGTTTTTAAAAAGGCTTAACAGATTTTTAAAATCCAACAAATTAAGCCAAGGCTAGAAATTACTTTTTAAGCCCATTTGAAGAGTACCACTAAAATCAGAGCCATTAAAATTTATTTCAAGTTGTAATAAAAGTACTTTTTGCATAAAAAGAATATTTGACCCTCGAGTACATGATGGAAATATACATAATTTTTAAAAAGAGCATTCTGGATTTAAATGATCCCAGAACTATCAATATAAGGTTTCAAATTTAGACTGTCTTAAGCAATTAACCTAAAATAATATGTTCATTTTGTTCAAAGACCTAGCAAGAACAATTAGCAATTTATGAATTATCATTTTACTTATACTCAAATTTCAAAAATTAGCTCATATCTTGAGTAAATACGTTGTTGAGCATAAAATAGGATCCTAATTTACTTTAAAAATTTAAGAAGTTTTATTTGTTAAATGATTATTTATGGTCTATAATCACGTTACTACCTGGTTAAAAAAAGCAATTACTTTTTATGTCTGAGAGTAAAGAAAAACTATTTTGCAAGTTTGTTTTCCTTCTCAACTAGCATTTATGGCACATTTATTCAGAGTAAAGAGGTAAAAACTGATCTAGCTTTTATGTAAGCTAAAAGATTGGCTTTTGGAATCCCAGAGAGATTTCTTCTTGATATTTTTGCATTTACTAAAATAAACAATAATTCTATTTTTTAAAAAAATTGAATAAGTAGTAAGATATCTGATCTGTTGGTCAGAATTGATTCATATGTAATCACAGTACTGTCCCCAATTGATCTTATAAGCAACTATTTTCCAACTCATTCTTAAATTGATAGTTTATTATATTAAATATTTATTACTTTATGTAAAATAGCTACAAGTCTTTAAACCAAATTAACAAATATTTATTGACTATCATTATGTGCAAAGTGCTATCTTTAAATGTTGTTATTTTCCCTTTTGAGCATAGAAATCCGGGTTGTTTAAGCCACACCATCACTTCGAAATATAGAAAAATATCCAAATTTCCTTATCTAGAGTAAATAAAACCTAATCACTAACTGTAACAAAAATCTAGCTGCAAAACAAGTCAGTAAAAACATGAGTAGTGATAATGATATTAATATCTATTATTCAATTGGTGTTAAATTAGAACATAAAATGTCTCCTAAATGCCTTTTGGGATCTCTGTCACCTTGCCTGCTCAAGCCTTTTTCCACTATCGTATAAAAAATTGACTCTATTCAGATAAATTTATCTCTTATATTATTTTTTCTATAAAAGTTAAAGGATTTAGAGTTTATAAAAGTGTTTTTGCTGTTTTAGGACCCAACCAGGCAACATTCTAGGAGGGCAAGTAAGTTATATACGCAAGAATAATTGAACTATTCATAGGATCCAGAAAGATCCTCAATGTTTCTCCAAGGTTTGATTCATTCATTTGTGATTTCATTGACAAAGAATTTTGAATGCCTCCTATATAAAATAAATTGTAAGTATATAAAAGTGATTTGTGAAAATATACTATTACTGGGAAGACAGCTATTAGACTATTTATGTTCCATTTGTTTTGCAAGGAAATGTATCCCTCTGAGCTTGTTTGATTTGGATATTTTCCTAAAGTAAATATTGCTATGATAGCTTCCTGTTTAATGTCAGGCTCGTCAACTGACTATAAAAATCTTCCAGTTGTATTAAAAATTCCTTCGCATGGATTGCAACGTAAATGTTTTCATATTATTTGATATGTAAAAACCGATTGCCTCCTATATTCAAACTTTTACAGCACTTTGTTCTTACACTTACTAAGAGACTGGAACTACTTTACAAAAATACTGGTATTACGTTTATATAAGGACATCATGTCCCATTTAGGCCAACATTTAACATATGTCACATTAAATTTTAGACAGAAATTAAATTAGCCATTCTGGTTTCCTGGTTCTTGAAAAGTTATTTATTATTCTTTTTTTTTTCTTATCTGCAAAATTAAGTTCCCCCAAATCTATCATTCTTCCTACATCTGGCCCCACAGGCTCTGCCTTTCCTGCTGTTCCCGGGGATAAGCGTGGCTCTACCCCTCTGCTTGTGTACCGGGTCCTGTTCCTCAACCTCTGTGAGACTGTCGACCCCTTCTCTCTTCTGCATTGTAGTTCTTTATTTCTGCACTAAATTATCCCCAAAGCATAAAACATGCCGTAATATCTTCAATTATATATATATAAAAGCTCTCCCTAGACTCCACATTCCCCCAGCTCTGCCTGTGTCTCTACTCTCCTGCATGGGAGCACTCCGTGTCTGTCTTCTCTTTTCTTCTCTTCCTCATTCTCTGCCTGAATCTTTCACTGGAACCCATTTCTTTCAGTCCCTCACAGAACTGTCTCTCAAACTCACTGACGTCAGGCTCTCCCTTCCCACTCCAGTGAAAAGCGCTCAAGGTCACAAATGACTCTGCTTTGCTGCACCCAGCATAAGGGTTCATCTCCATCTAACTTGGCCCGTTTTGGCCACATTCCACACAACTGACCATTCCTTTGCCATTTTCTTCACTTGGTTTTCAAAACACCGCACTGATCTGCTCTGAGCCCTATTTCACTGACTACTTCGTCTCCCTCTGTCACTGTATCTGCCTCCTTTTCCTGCCCCGGACCCAGTCTTCAGCTCCTTTCTCTATGCATACTCATTTCCTTGGTAACCTCTCATTTCTGGGCTGAAAACTCCAAAAATTACATGTCCGGACAAGGTTGAATAAGACTGATTTTTATTTCTCATTGTGATATACAGTTAGAAAAGTCCACATCATCTCTCTTTCTTGATTCCATATTCACTCCTCACCCTATCTGTGATCTTTGAGACCAAATGTGATTTTCATTGGTTCATTTGACAAATACTTAATGAGCAAATATCTGCAAGCTCTGTGCTGTCCTACTGATAACCTAGGCTTCTGATGGTTTCTGGACTTTATCCTCTTTTTTCTCTTTTTCTTGGACAAGTTCATTCATTCCTGTTACTTGAGGTATGTTCAGAAAATCCCTCCAATTCCTATCTCCAGCTCAGACTTTCTTCCTTAAGCTGCAAACTCAAAACACTACCATTTAGATTTCTATACCTGGAACAGATGCTTCAAATTCAACATTACAATTAAAATTCCGTTTTGTAGGAAATGCAGAAAACATAGGCAAACCTTGATGCTCTTCTTGCCTAAGTCAGAGGTGAGTCTTTCTCAATCCCTGCTCTTGAGTCAGCTCATGATGCCTCTCCAAGGATCTCTGTAACTGGTCACCTTATCTCTGTTCCCACCAACAGCGCTTCATTATTTACCTGCTTAACCATTTGTTCTCTAAGGACCTCCCCGCCCCCAGTCTTGGATTCCTCTAATCCTTGGCCCACATTTCTGCCAGCACAATCTACCTAAATTGAAATCTAAATATTTCAATTTTCATTTGATTTTTATTTGAGGCTGTGGAGAAAAGAAACAAAAGACGGAGATAACTGGAAAGATAAATAACCCAAGCTGAGAGCATGCAGTGCTCAGATCCCAGATGTGCAATCAAATGATCTTGATAACAAATAAATTGAACCTGACATAGGATGGTGATCATTTCTTTAGTCTGACACTCTTCCCTTTCTACCCTTAATCCCACTCTTAACTTTATTTTAAAAATGTGGGTCATTGGATCACTAGATATTGTAATTGTCTGGTCCAGTAATTCTCAAAATTAATGTACATAGATTCACTTGGAGATTTTGCTAAAATGCAGGTTCTTACTTAGGTCTGAGAAAGGGCTGAGAGTTTGCGATTCTAACAAGCTCCCAGGTGATGTCGATGCCACTGGTCCTGGGCCAAGGCCTACAGTTTGGGGATCCTGGGAATCCACTATATTCCCAAGAATATTTAGTAAAATGAAATTAAAGGTCTTCTTGATGAGTAAAGGGATTAAATATGCAGTTTTCCCTTTATCAACATTACTTTGTCATGTATTAGGAAAGGGAATTGAATTGGTCTCTCTAGAACTATTTGGGCTTGCAAAGGCATGCTAATTACTCTGTTTCTGACCTGTCAGGGACATTTCAAAACAGTGATGTTCTAGTTTCTTCTTAAGTATTAACATTAGACTGTCTCATCTAATTTTGCTTTGACAAAATTGAGAAGTAAACAGTCTTTGGTTTTTCTGGTTTCCAAGTTATCTCATGATCTCTTGCATTTTCTCCTCAAGGAAGCCTCTACACTTGTTCCAACTAGAGAGTTAATAACTAATAACGATAGTGTAAGACAGATGGGAATGCAGTTTTCAGCTCATACTGTGTGACGTGCACTGTTGTAAACGCTGCACACACAGCGATGAACAGAATAGAAATGCGTCTATGTGCCTCCTCGCTTGAACCTAGAGAGACGGGTATTATTTTCAGTTTACAGATGAGAACACACAGTGAGGTAAATAATTGTAGCAGTAACCTGGCGAGTGGCAGAGCTGGGATATGAACCTCGTTCTTTTTGAATCCAAAACACTTGCTAAAAGCTCCCAAACTCATTCTGAACAGGAATTTGTCTACCCCCTCACCACAATAAACGACTAGGTTTTGTATTCTTTGTTGTTCAAAAAAAGTCACTCTATTTCTCTTTCTTACTCTTTCAGAATAAGGCGGCTGATTCTGCAGTGACAGCTCTCAATATATTTTGTAAACAAGGATCCCATCTTCAAGCTTAAGGAATCCAAACATACAGGATGTTTCAGATTGCTGTACAATTAAATTGCTTTTTCATTTTGGTGTGATTTCCTATCTTTTCACCTCTTGTCCTGGATAATTGACTAGAATTGATATTTTTCAAAAAGACAAAGGAAAATCCTACCATGCACAGAAATCAGTTCAAAGTGGTATTGAGATCTAAATGTGAAAGATGAACAAAAAAGCTTTCAAACATAATCCAGGAGAGTATCTTTACGAACTCAGAGTAGGGAATGTCTTCTTAAGCAGGATACAGAAAATACATAAAGGAAAATAATAAATTGTACTGTATTAAAACTTCTGTTCATAAAAATATATTAAGAAAGTAAAAAGGCAAGCCACAAGATGGGAGAAGATATTTTCAGCAAATAGACCAATAGAGGACTCATAAGCAGCATATCAAAAAAAGAAAAAGGAAAAAACATTCCAACAAATCAGTAATAAAATGATATAAAACATAAAATGTTATAAAACACTAGAATGGGTACTTCACATAAAAGCATCTCCGTACTAATCCAATAGTAAGCATATGAAAAATTCTCAACCTCATTGGTCATCAGGAAAATAAAAATTAAAACCGCAATAAGATACTACCCCACACCCAACAGAATGGCTAAAGTTAAAAAGATTGACAATTCCAAACTCAGGAGCAACTGGAACTCTCATAGACTGTTTATGGGAATATAAATTGGGGCAGTAACTTTGGAAAACCTTTTAATAATATTAAAACAGAACAAATACACAGCCAGTGACTCAGTAATTCCACACCTAGGTATATATGTAACAGATATGTGAACAATAGAAAGTCACGTTCATGAATATGCATACCCTTAAACATTCATAATAGTCGAAACTGGGGACAATTCAAATGTCTATAAATATAGAATGGATAAATAGTGTCTTATTCATTCACGGGTGAACCATTCAGCACCCAACATGAATAAACAACTGCTACATGCAGCAACACAGGTGAATCTCCTAAACTTAATGTTCAGCAAAAGAAGCTATACATAAAGTACACATTGCATGATTCTGTTTATATGAAGGTCCAAACCAGACAAAGCAGATCTATAGTGTTAGGAGTCGGGACAGTTACATTTGGAGAGCAGGAGGTAGCGACTGACAGGGCATGAGGAAGACTTTGGGGTCCTGGAACGGTGCTATTTCTTGATCTGGATGGTGGCTACCAAGTTGTGTTCACTTTGTGAAAATTCACAGAGTTATGAAAATTTACTTATATATATGCAGGCCTAGGGCATATACTTTCCTATATGTATGTTATTTTTTTCAATAAAAAATAAAGAAGTAAAATTATTTAAAGTCTCTGTTTTCAGTGTCATCTGTTACTTGTTTTTCCCCTTTGTAGCAAAGAAGCAAGAATTTTATTTTGTTGATTTCATTTCTTTGCCTTGCATAACTGAAATCCTTTTTTTAAACACATTTTTATGACACTTGTAAAATATATTTCTATCATGGTTATTTGTTGTCCCCAGGTTTTACATTTTCTACATAAAACCCATTCTGTATTCTTTTTGGAGTTCTGACCCGACCCTGCTTTTTGTCACTTTTCCATGTGCTTTTTATGTTTCGGCAGAGTTCTGGTAATAATCCCATTTGACCTTAAGAAAAATGCATTATTAAACATTAAACAAGACCAGTCACGCTGGGCCTCATGTATGGTGTGACCTTGTTCCACTCACCATTTAAGAAATAAAGGTCCCCTAAGAATGATGGGACACTCACTTCCTGAGGATGTGAGGCTTAGATCTGAACAGATCTTCTTTGAAAAGGAGCCCAGATGATGGGAGTGTAAAAGCTTATCGTGTCAGCCATGAAAAACCTCCCTGTCATCGCAGCGTGCTATGGACAGCGTCACACACTTCCTATCACGACCGCCCAGGCTGGCCCAGGGCAGCATGGTGGGATGGCTTGGAAGAGACTTGGGTTCTGGGGTTTTCAAATAAGCATTTAGTCTTTAGATCGTACTAAGGGTGTGTTCTTCAACAAGGGATTCAGTCTCTCTGAACTTCAGTTGACTCCTCTATAAAAATGGGAATAAAAATAACTGCGTTGAAAAACTGCTGCAAGGATTTAAATTACATAGATATATAAATATTTCTAACGTAATACTTGGCACATCTAGATGTCCAAAAGATGAACTCTCTTTTCTTTTCCATATTTTTCCTTTTTAGGCAAAAATATGTCATTGCAATAGTTTGCAATCTAGATATTTGACATAGGAATCTGGCTTTGAGGATGATGGGCCATGGGATGTTTATTTCATGCACACATGTTGGATTCATATATCTTTTTATACTTTTTTTTGTCTTTTGAGTTTTCCAGGTGAAACTTGTATCTCAAGTGGGATGAGAACAGAATAAAGATGTCTGTAAAATTCCTTTATTGGGAATAAAGATATTTATTCCTATCATCTCAAAGGAATACAGAGAAATAGTATAGATGAGAATTTATTTTGCATTTTTAATTCCTATATGTAAAGCATCACAAATTCGGAAAAATCTCTGTTGAAGACTTACATGTAATTATAGTGTTTTTAAAGAAATGAACATTTGGCTACTCTTGATTATAACCAGCTGAATCTGGCTTTAAAAAAGGGTGTGATCTAATTGTAAATTAAATAGTTAGAGGGCACTTTAGCAGGGATCAGTCTCCTTATTTTATATCTGAAAAATGTAGGGAAGTGAAGCAACTTGCCTAAGGTGGAAAGTTCTAAGTGGCAGGAAGTAAACATAAATGCTGAAGAAATGACCAAAGAGTCAGTATATTAATGGGTGCTAAAGCTGGACTAGAAAATGTAGCTGGGTCTCGAGGTTAAAGTGACAGTGTTCTGTAATTGAGCCTCCAAATCGAGGTCCTAGAGCCTTCCACAGGTAGGTCTGGCTGTGCCAAACTGACTCACGTGCATTGTCCTGTCAGCCCTGCGGAGGAGAGCCGCCTGCCTGGCAGATGCAGAGCCTGCAGAGTGCCGTTCAAGGGAGAAAGACGAGGCCTTGTGCTTCTGTATTAACACGACTCTCCCTAAGCCACCCCTCCCACTGGAAAGCACGCCCTGGCAGATGGCTTTAAATTGCCAGAAAATTATTCATTTCAAATACTATTTGCTCTGTAATTTTACCTAGAGTATTAATTTGTTTAGCCTGCCTCTTTCAACTATTTGTGTCTTGTCAGGAAAAATGTCAACCTAGCAGCTGTCCAAATTGTCATAATTCTTTTTTTTTTTTTTTTTGGTCATCACTTTTGTTATTCTTCAATAGATGTCTCACTTAGCATCAAACAACTTAGTGTAATATCTCACAAAAGAAAGTCCTTGGAGAATGCTATAGAATGTTGTTACTTTCGCTCATTCAAATTTACATGGGGTTAATTCTCTGAAGATTCAAGGAGCTATTTTATACTTCCAAATTGTAAAACTGTCCCATAAAACTGAAAATACCAACGAGAAAGAAAGAAACATAACTAAGGGTTATTTACAACATAGTAGTCAAGATAAAATCAGGTAAAAGAGTGAGTTTCTGGGCACAAATAGCAGCTTATTTTCTAAAGTTAAGAACCTAGTAGTGAAATATAAGGAAATACCACTTTATTAAGTCATCTCCTTCAGCAAATCAGTTTGATGTTATGGCAGGAATAAACACGGGCTGGCTCTGAGGATGTATAATTTTAATTTAGTTTTTTATATCCCCATCATGCCATGAAATATTCAAAGCATCTAAGCCATTATTGAGAAATGGTCATCCTTTTTTCTCAGGAATGCGGCACTTAACACATTTGTACCTAGCGATGTGGATGAGAATAAAATTCGCAATGAGGAGGCAGCCCAGCTGACTCAATACGTGGTGACTCAAATATGTGGTTTCTGTAATTTCTTAAATCCTTTGTGCATTTGGAAAAGTCCAGGAACTAAAATAATTGGGAAGGTTGACACTGGAAGGCACAGCATCGTGTCTCTCCCTGCAGAGTCAATGATCCTCCCAGGAAACAGCCACGGCAGTTCTAGTTTATTACTTGGTGATACTCGTTCAGCTTCTTCCCCTTTCACTTGCTCTTTCTTGCTCCTTTGCTCTCCTGCTCTCTCCTTGAAATAAAGTTTGGTCTTTGAATATCGGGTCAATGAATTTAGTACCTTCAATTTCTATAATCTTTTATCACAAATTAAAGTCCTTAAAAGACTATTTTGCATAGCTCTGACTGCAAAAGCTAGTTTTAAATGGACATTCTTCTGCAAAAACAAAACTGTAGCAGTACTTCAGCGGAGCAGGTGGCTGTCTTATAATGAATTTCTTTCCATTTCTACCAAAGGAAATTGTAAATTACAGATGCTGTAGAAGAAGTATTGTTCGGTGCATTCACCTCTGGACTATCCGTGGGCTCTCTTGAATACAGGCGATAACTTCCTACTGCGGCAAATACAGTGTCCTTCCTTGACAGGAGGGTGGCAGCCTGGGGCCTGTATATGGCTTGGTTTCTTTGGGTTATAATTTTTCTCATAACTGTTTTGTCGCTATGACACTATCTTTATTTTACTTATTTTTATATTTCAAAGATTTTGAAGAGTCTGCTCAGAATACCGATTGTCCCTTCAAAGTCCTTACCACTCTTTAAGTTTATGAATTGAAATCAACTGAAACCATTGATTTAAGTGGTTCTTGCCCCAGGGTGCAAGAATAGAATCCCCCACGGGGCTTTCAGAACATATAGATGGCGATGTCTGAGAGGGGCCTATACTCAGAATGTTTTTAACATCCCCTCTCCCTTTCCCAAGATGACGGTACTGAGCCTTCGGGGTTGAGAATCACCGAGCTTTCTACGCAACTGCCTTCTGTTGTCTGCAGAGGTGACGCTGCTTACTGATGAAACAGGCCCCATAGCCAGCCTGCCTGGCTTCAAATCTCGACTACCACTTCCTACCTGCATGACTTTAGGCAAGGGTACCTAACTGCTCTGCTCCTCAGTCCTTATTTGTAAGATGGGGATGGGGCGGAAACAGAACACACATCTGAGAATTGCCAAGAGGCTGCCTGAGCACTGACAAGGCCGTGAGAACAGTGTCTGGCACATAATGCATAGTCTATGAGGGTATCGGTAAATATTCAATTCTCACTTCCAGCATTTTTTCATTTAAACATTTCTCCCAAGTGTTGAACAGGGCCTTATAATTTGTGACATACACACGTTAAGTGGTTAGCAGGTTGGTGCTCCCAAACAACAGACTGGGATTCCCCACGGTTCCCTCGCCTCCTCCCGCCCAGTCACTGGGCCTGGGCTCATGACAACCCCACTGATGATTATGTTATTTCTTTAAATTGGATCATTTATACCCTTACTTTATTCCAAAATGACTTGGGGCAGTTACCGTACAAACATACACACAACATAACAAGTTAAAAGAGCTAAATAAAATCAGGCCAGGGGAGAACCAGGGTAGGAAGACAGATTGGCCTCTGAGGTCTGGCCCCCGCTCAGCCCCTACAAGGTCTTATACTCTTTTGGCCCACACCCGCATCGTTCAGGCTATATTCATGCCAAAGTGATGTCTGACGCCACATGTGCAAGAGCTTTCTTGTTAACACAAGAAATAGAAGGAGAACTTTTATTATTACTGTTTTGTATTAGTGGGAAAATTTAGAATCTAGTAAATGAAGCACATTTTTCTGGTTGATGTTATAGGTCAGTGACCGTGAAACACCAATGCTCAGATGCTATTTGTTTTACTTGGAAATGATGTAATTCATATCATATTATTAGATAAAAATAAATTCTTTAAAAATACCTGCTAGACATTACTACCTCATAAAAGACAACTGTTTACTTTCATTGTCTAAAGAAGTGAGCCCAAAATGTGTGCCAGATAATGCATTTGTTTCCATTTCTATGATTCACTTTTATCAAAGCATGCCACTGCGTGTGGTTTGCTCTCAAGTCTATAAAAGGAGACCAGTGAGGAGTTGAGAAGTTGGGCCCAGTGTTCCCCACAATCTCTTCTGGACATCCCTCCTCTGGTCAGACCACTGTCATGGGGACGACCCTCCAGCCGAATGTGCCGGGCTTCCATCCTGGCTCAGAAAATACTCGGGTGTTTTTGTGCACTAATCTGCTAAAACAAGAGGAAGACAAAATAACTGTTGCATCTAAATTTGTTAGAAAGCCATTCGGTGCTTCAACACTGTTACCTTCAGGCTTGATTGTGGAGACGTTTCATTCTCTGATGTTGCGCATTTGACGACATTAAACTCTTTCAGGTTGTCTTGTTTGATGAACCTATTCCAAGACTAAAAATTTCTGAGGACCTTCAAAGTTACAGTGCCCTTCAAAATTTCCCGGGAAAATCCATGTGTATGAGTGTACATATATATGTAAAATTCTCCTTCCCATATAGCTAACACTTATCTTAATCCCACTGAAAATGATATGCTGGCAAGAGTGAGAAGGAATTGGGACTGTAGGCGTGTGCCACCATACTTGCTAATTTTTAAAATTTTTTAGAGACAGGGTCTCTTGCTGTGCTGCCCAGGCTAGTCTCAAACTCCTGGCCTCAAGCAATCCTCCCACCTCAGCCTTCCGAGGAGCTGGGATTACAGGCACAAGCCACCGGCCCAGTATTAACTGTCATGTTCTTACCAAAAGGTGAAGGATGTTAATCAGAGTGTAGAAACTCCATCTGTGTTTTTTATTTAGTACGTAGATAATTATAGCTTATAATTTCGTTCTTCGGCTTCAGGGTAACTGGGAGGTTGTACTTAAAAATAAAATTATCCTTCTTTGTATAACATCTACTGTCTTATAGGACAGCCGCTGCCACCAGAAGCATTGTTCACTGGTTCATTGCTCGGCACCTGCCTTAGGTTAGTGTTCTAGAGAGAATAGAGAACAACAGCTGAAGAAGATTTATGTGGTAGCGGGAAAATCATGGATTTCATGTCTAATCTGGCTTTGAATCTCTGCTCCATCATTAATTTGTTGTGAAAATTCACAATTCACTGCCTTTATATATCTAACCTTATGCCAGTTTCACACTTTATTGATTACTGTAGCTTAGCTTTGTAGCAAGTCTTGAAATCAGGAAGTCTGATTATCTAGCTGTGCTCTTTTTCAAGATTTGTTTTGCTATATTGGGTCTTTTGTATCTCTATACAAATTTTAGGAATAGCCGGTCAATTTCTGCAAAAAAATGTCGCAGGTATTTTGATATTAATTGTGTGAATCTTTAGATCAATTTGGGCTGTACTGCTATCTTAACAACATTCAGTCTTTGAAGCCATGTACATGGGTTGTCTTTCCTTTTACTTAAGTCTTTATCAATTTAATGACATTCTATAGCTTTCACTGTACCCATACTGCACTTCTGTTTCAAGATTTATCCCTGTGTATTTTATTCTTTTTGATGCTGTTGTCAATAGAATTGTTTTCTTAAGCTCAGTTCTAGTTTGTTTATTGCTAGTGTATAGTAGTACAATTAATTTTTGTATATTGGTATTCTACAATTGTGCCAAATTCATTTAGTAGCTATAACAATTGTCTGTATGTGTGTGAATTCCTTAGTGTTTTATATATAAAAATAATGGAACTACAAATTAAGACGGTTTCTTCCTTTCCAATCTGGATGCTTCTATTTGTTTTTTCCTGCCTAATTGCCTTGGCTAGTATCTTTAGTTTAATATTGCATAGAAGTAGTAAGAGTGGAATATTTAATAGGACACTGAGGATAAGCCTTGTTGAGACAGTGACATTAGAAGGAAAGGAGAGAATACCCAGTTTATCCAAAAACAGCAAAAAGGTCAATATGGCTAAAGTGGACTGTGTGAGAGGAGAGCAGTAGGAGTGTTCATTACCTGTTACCTGGATTAGTGCAGCAGTCCCCTAACTAATTTCACTGCTTCTACTTTTGCCCTCGAGTTGAGAGGAGAGATAGAGAGAGAATGTGTGTGTGTGTGTGTGTGTGTGTGTTTGTGTGTGTGTGTCAGGATGGGGGTGGGGATTAGGAGGCTATTTCAGTAATGTAGGTAAGAGAGGATGGGGGCTCAAACCAGCAATGACGATGAGGAGAAATAGCCATATCCTGGGTATTTCGAAGGCAGAGCCAACAGGATTTCCTGGAAGCTTGGATAAGAGGGTGAGAGAAGGAGAAGAGTCAAGGATGATTCTAAAGTTTTAGTTTTATGTGACTGTTAAGAGAGAGTTGCAGCAACAGGGAAGCAAAAGGATGTGGGTGGAGGAAAATCAAGATTTCAGTTCTGGAACATGTTGCATGTGAGATTTCTACTAGACCTTTTGTATATGCTAATTAAGACACAACCGTCTCTGTTACGGACTGATAAAGCACATCTTTTACTCAATATCAGTAGAAACACCAACCTAATACTCTACCTTGAGAATATCCAAAGAGATGACAAAAAACCAGAATTGACTAGATGCTATTTATAATATCTATTCTTTAATTTGTATTTCTTCCTCCATTTCAAAGAAATTAACTGCTGTTTAGAACTTGCCTTATTCATGAACTAAGGAGCTCTTGCTTAAAATATTTTTTGATCCCATCCTACCAAAACAGACAACAAAAACAAACAAAAACCCCACAAAATTCCTCCATTTGTCTTCTTCTGGAGTGAGTAATCATTTTCCAGCCCTATACTTTTAAAATGTGCGTCCAGGGCTGACTCATAACTGGGAACAGATTAATGAGACTGCTTTCCTCCAGCACTGGCCGAGGTGGTGGAGGCAGCCGGCAGATCACTAGTGACTGAGAAGTGACTGCACTCTGCAGGCTGTAGATTGTCAGGAAGGCAGGAGCTGTGGTGCCTGTCGTTCTAGGCATGTCTTAGACTACATCTCCTAGCTTCCCTGGCAGTGAGGTGTGGCCACCTGACTGAGTTTTAGCCTGTGGAATATTAATGGAAGCGGTGTTTGTCCCTGCTCCCAGGTCTGGTCAAGGAAATCTTTCCACTTGATTTATTCTTTCTCCTTTTTGTTTAATGAAGACTAAAATGCCAATATTGGAAGCAACATGTTGGAGATAATGGAGCCAACACTAGGATAAACTTGGGTCTTTGAATTTCTGCTCAAAGGAGACCATCTGTCCTTCGAGAACTTCTATTTTGGACTTTACATGAGTGAGACATAAACTTCCACTGTATTTGTAAGTTTGTTTGTTATAGCAGCTGATGTTCTCAAAATGGACAGAAAGAGTGATAGGGGTTCAAAAGCAAACCTGGCTTGCTGCCCACATTTCCCTATTTAGCTCTGTGGCTTGAAGTCTGTTGTTCCCTTCAAATCTCCTATGAACATATAGTTGAGTAGTAGAATTACAAGTACTTTTAAAAGTAAGGTTTAAACAAAACTCATGAAACATTCCACATACTATAATATTGACTTAAGCATGATTTCAAAGATGTACATTGTTGAGGCCTGAGCAAATTGAAAACATTACTGAAATGTTCAGATTTCCAATTTGATTTGCACTGTCACCTAAATCTGTTTACAGAATGAGCGGTAGCATTTACAAATCTAATTCAGTCCTCTACTTGAAAATCTCTCATCATGCTTCTGGATCAGTGTTTTCCCCAAAATTACATCTTTTCTAAGAGAGTATTTATTATAAAAAGTTTTCTTTAGAATTTTTTTCAATTTTTAATATATTTATTCTTTGGTTTTATAGGCATATTGAATAAAGCCCATATTTTCAGTTTCATATACACATGTCTGCCAGAGAAAAAGAAATTTGTTTTCAACATGGGGGACATTTTCTTCCCTGTCAATATGTACTCTTCAAAATAAACTACAAAAAGTAAAAAAGGTTGTGAATTTTCTAATCTTGTACTGCAAGGAAAAAGGTAAGTAAATTAACATTCTATAAAGAAATGAAAATACTTTTTCTCCCATTCTGTAGGTTGTCTTTTTGCTCTATTGATAGTTTCTTTGGCTGTGCAGAAGCTTTTTAATTTGATCAGGTCCCATTTTTTTATTTTTGTTGATACTGTGATTGCTTTTTGGGTCTTCATAAATTCTTTGCCTTGGCCAATGTCTATAAGAGTATATATTATATATACCATACATAGTATTTGTACCAATTTGGAAAAAGTTCTATATTATTTATATAAAAAGTATGAAACATGAAATACATTAGATATAGTGCTCATGATATCTTTAAAAATAAAAGTGAGCTACTAGACTGCATGTCTTTTAAAAAAATCTTTAGCTTACCTTCTCGATCTCAATGATGGTTTAGTGAGGCCCTCGGATTGGCCCCGCCGGGGGTAGGCCCACGGCCGTGGCGGAGCATTGAGAAGACGGTCGAACTTGAAATAAAAAGTAATAAAAAATATTAAAAAAGAAAAAAAAAATCTTTAGCAGTAGTCCAGTGTCTGCCATACAATTTGAATAAACAAATAAAGAATGTGCCCAAGTAAAGTTTCCCTTAGACCTCTCTCACATGAATGAATAATACAAGTGATTTGTTATCTAATAAATGCATTATCTATTACCTGTATTAATTTATGAATAATTCTAATACTCATAAAATAGTTCTTATAACTAGTTCATGCCCCTATGGAAGTTAAACTTTGATCTATAATTTTTTTACATTATTAATGAGATTATCAGACATTTTCTTCAAAGTACAAAAGTCAATGATAGACTAGTTCAATCCAAATCATGGGTCACGGTTTCTAAATTAGTAGATTTGGAGTTCATAAAATTATATTGGACAGCTGAATGTGATAACTAGAAAGGCATGCTCTAGAGCCGCAGTGTTCAGTATGATGGCTACATGTGGCCATTTAAATTTATATTGGTTAAAGTGAAATAAAATTGAAAATTCGGTTACTCAGTTGCACTAGTGGCAATCGCATTGAACAACACAGATACAAAATATTTTCTCGCTTTTTCTGGAAATTTCTTGTTTTCTGTACCCTGCTAAAAGTGCTGCTTGAGATAAGTACCATGCCTGAACTGAGTTTTGAGCCCTGCCCTCCCTTTAACTACAGTACTGGGGAAGGCAGGGCCGTGGGCGGGGCAGCTGCAGCAGGCAGGAAGGGCAGCAACAGCAAGAAGCCGGATGACACACAAACTGCACCATCAGCTTTTATGTGCTCAAGAAGGTTGCCTGTGCTCCCTCACAGATGAGTAATTTGAATTTATAGCTTTGGTGAGTAAAAATTTCCTTAAAGGAGGTAAAGTACTGTCCAATACTATGTGACTTATCAGTTATTAGCCTGAAATCTAATACTGCACACAGAAAAGGAAATTAGAAACAGCAAATACAAATGGACATAGGTGAACTCCAGATTGTTAAATAACAACGTCATTTAACCGCTGCAGAAGACTGGATTTTCCTTGATGCCTCTGCACTTATAGGACTGGGGTTTCTGGTGCTTTCTCTTTTCAGCAGCCAGCACTTTCAATTGTCTCTTGATTTCTGGGTTTCCAAACACAACCTCTAGCACTTCTCCAGACACTAACCTCTTCCTCTGAACTTCTCCATCTGGGATTCCTTTCTCAAACCTAAACTAAAAAAAGGACTGGCTACATCCGAGTGGGTTTCCAAGGCAATGGCACAGTCTCAGCTACGGTGCAAAAAAGTTTCCATTTCCATCATAAACGCATTCATTTCTACGCTCTTGCTGCCCCCAAGTATGGTGGGTCACTGCAATTAGATCTTTCCCAGTCACCATCTTCACTTTTTCAAGCTGCATTTTGTCTCTTTTTCAAACACAATGTAATAAATAACAGATTTCAAAAATTCACAAGAATAAACAAAAAGAAAAAGGTGTTTGGACACCAGTGCAGACATAATTCACTGCAGTGTTTAACCTTTGTCTTTTTAAAACAAACTCTAGCTTTGGGAGAAATACTTCAGGAAACGATGTCTCGTATGTGCTTCTAAAAGTAGATGAGACATTTAAGAAAAAATATTTAGGTATTTAAGCAAAATTGTCACTTTTCAGCACCAAGCAACCCTGAGTTTTATAACTTACTATATTCCTTGTTCATACACTTTATTGTGGAAGATGCATCAATTTTACCTGGAGTAGAATTAATGAAGAATATTTACAGGAGTATTCGGAAGTCTTTAATCATTTTAGTGCTTCAGTTTGAAATGAGCAAACAATAAATATTAAAAATTATGATTTCTAATGGCACCTTTTTTGGCTGCTGTCATGTTACCTGTTGGTTGTCCCCTGGCACAAAGCATGTGCAAGCCATAATGAGCACAATCTAAAGAAGAACTTTGAGCCTTCCTGGAATTACTTAATTTCTGGCATTATTTCTTTAATAGAAGGAGAGCCATAATATTCATTATTAAAGTTGAGTTCCAATGTTGAGTACAGCCATGCTGGTCTGGCTCCCATGATCTCAAATTTGACTCCTGTCTGTGGGAATGAGACATGTGTTCTCTGCACTTTCAGTTTGGTTTTTTTCATGATAAAACTCTTTGTGAGGTACTTTGGAGCTGGATTAAGGTGTTTTCCTGCTCCTTCAATTGAGGCCACAGGGTCAGTGTTGCACATGTTCAAAAAGGCAGACAGACTGGTATTTGGGTGTTGGTAACCTTCCAATCCCTTCTTTTTCGTTTTAGATGACACTCTTCAGTGAAATCAAACATTAGAAGCCTTAGTCCGTGCCAAGCTTTAGGGATACAGTAGACAGCAATACAGGGAGCCTCTTCCTCGAGAGCAGTTACAGTCCCATGGAGGAGGCAGACCTCAGAAACAGGTACTATGCTATTAAGTATCACAAGAGTGTTTATTAGAGCGCACTAGGGGGATCTGATCTAATGGAGGTATGAGGTAAGGAAAGCCTCATGGAGTGAGATTTAAGTCGATAGCTGAGAGATGGATCAAGTGAATCGGGTAAATGGAGTATAGAGAAAACATTATAGGAACTAAGAAGAGCAGGTGCAAAGACCCTGCTGCAGGAATGACTCCACTAGGTTTGCAAAACAGAAAAAAGCAAGTGTGGCTCTTGCAAATAGGTGGAAGAGGAGATCTGAGAAAAATAAGGTTGAGGTGGGAGACAGGCACCAGATCCTAGAGGCTCCGTCAGTCATGGTGAGGGTTTTAGTTTTATCCTAAAAGTAATGGGAAGGCACAAAAGAGTTTTAAATAGGAAATGACATGATTAGAATTGCCTTATTGAATGTTCATTTTGGCTGTTGTTGGTAAGTGAATTACCAGGTGGCCAGAATGGATGTGGGAGCCTGGCTAGAAGGCTGCTGCGATAATCAAACCAAGACACATTTGTGATTTTGATCTGGGGCAGTGGTTCTCAAAATGTTATCTATGGACCCCTAGGGGTTCCCAGAGAACCTGTTACAGGGTCTGCAAGATAAAAATTATTTTCATAATAACACTAAAACATCATTTTCCCTTTAAATGGTTTTGCCATTTGCACTGATGGTACCAAATCATAGCTCTGGAGTTTTAGGTCTCATCAAGGCTGAGCCTCTAAATTGTGTGTATAGTCATTAAATTCTTCATCTCAACATGTTCTCAGTGAGAAACTACAAGCTTTCCTTAAGAATATCTCTGATGAATTAGAAACATTTATTAGTTTTATTGAATCTCATCCCTGAGTACTCATCTTTTTCATATTCTGTGTGACAAAATGACAAAATGTTTTGAGAAGTAGCTCAAAGTTATTGCTGGCTTCCCAAAGCAGAAGCTGTTTTTCTCTGTGTGGTAGCAGAGGTCAGGTGTTTGTTGTAGCAGGGACTAAAGATAAACAGTATGAGAATGCATGCTCTAAAACCCAGGGAAAAAAAGAGATAAAGATAATGGAGTATATATAAATACATATACGGGCATTATGAGTCACTCTGCAAAGCTAATTAACCTCCCAGTCCTGCTGGTTATGTGGTCATAAATACAGTCCGAGGGTGCCCTAGAAAGCCACTGTCCGGCGGTGATATGTTCATAATGGATCAGGAGAATGGGCTGTGCACATCTCTTTCCAACTCCACATTTGGAATGTCAGATTGGTAGCTTGAAATCAGACATGGTGTTTGTATTTACACCATCTTAACTGGCAAATACTACAAATTGGTTTTTTTTTTTTTTAATTAATGCTGGATAACTAGTTGTTAAACATTTACCAACATACCTTTGGTCCTAGCTAGGTCTCTGAATTCTTTCTCTGTCTTATGTTCCCAAGGCAAGCCATTGGCCAGAGGGCCATTAATCCCCAATTATTTAATAATCTTTATTTAAAAAGAGAATTTGAGATAATAGCTGGCATTGTTAAAATGTAAATGTCTGGCCTATAATATGTGATCAATACATATTTACTGAATATTGAATGTTAATTGAATAAAATGTGGGTCAAAAAAGGCTAAGAATGTATATTTTAATTGCCATTAATACAATTTATTGTGTCTTTTCATAACATTTATTTTGAATATAGCACTCACATCATATTAGAGTTATTTGTTTATATTTAAATGCCAGAAATCTATGTTTTGCTGAAATAGGGCAACGTTATTAACGGCTTCCCGAAGCAGAAGCTGTTTTTCTCTGTGCAGTAGCAGAGGGCAGGTGCTCAGTGTGGCCGAGGCTAAAGAGAGACAGAGTGTGAAAGTGCATGAACTAAAGTCACTGAGTTCCCTTATTTCCTATTTACTTTCATGAAACTGTATTTAGAGAAGAAACTATTATAAAATCTTACCATCCTTTCTCAATGATGTATTACTTTAAACAGTTCTAGTGTTGACAGCCATTTAGGAGAAAATATAGGGTCTCAATAATTTTGAGGGCACGTCCTAGAAATGCTACTTCAATAAAATTAAATTTGTTTAAAATCTCTGAGAATCTTGTATTTTGTCCACTTCTACAAAGGATAAAAAAAAATTTGAAAAATTAGATGATAACCCCTCTTCATCCAAAAAGCCTTCACATCTCACAATTTTAAAATGTATTTCCACAGCAGGTACTTTGTCATGAAGAGCGCATTTGAGCTTGTTTCTTGGAAGATAAACAGTGGAAGATAAACAAGATGTTGGGCTTCGGTTACAACAGAGCCTTCCAAAAGAAATAAAGTCACCAGCGAATCCTTCGAGTACTGGAATTTGCTGGACTGCTGGCCAAGCGAATATTTAGGAGATTGCCTATGTGTCTGTGTGTACGTTTGTTCAAATCTTGACTTTGAGGAAAGAGCGGAAAGGAGACAAATGTAGAACCACTGACCTCATCCAGAAGGTGTTCGGGACTGTGGAGACAGCTCCCCGTCGCGTGCCTGTGTGCGAGTGTGCGCGCATGCGCATGCGTGTGGGTGCGTGCGTGCGTGCGTGTACGTGCGTGCGGTGGGAGAGCTGGTGAGGAAAGGGGAGGACAACTAATCCTAACTTGGAGCTAAGCAGCGGGAGTCTTTAGGAGAATTTACCTGATAATTTCCAAGGCTGTCACAGTGAAAACCAGTCCGAGTACCTGTAGCTCGCGTGGGGCGTCAGACAGCCTGACTCCGAAGATTCTTTGCTCACGGGGATGCCGTCTTTCCAGTTTGAAGAGTCAGCTAAACGTTCCTGCATCTCGACTGGTCTTTTCGCCTCTCCACTAAGAGTGTGTGAGTATATGTATACGTCTTTTCCAGCAGTTTCTCTGGGTATTGGAAGACACCTAGCCACACACAAAAACACACAACTAACATGAACTTTCCAGGGCAGCATCTGAGAAGCATGCAAAAATGTGTTGTTCTTGGCACTTTCGAGAGAAATCTAGCTCCCCAAACCCACTCTTGATTATCGTACTTTAATTCAGCAGTCCCCAATCTTTTGGGCACCAGGAACTGGTTTCATGGAAGACAATTTTTCCACAGACTGGGAGTGGGGCGGGGAGGGGTGATGATTTCAGGACTATTCAAGCTCATTACATTTACTGTGCAGTCAGACCTCTCTGCTAAGGAAATCTGTATCTGCAGCTGCTCCCCAGCACTGGCATCACCACCTCAGCTCCACCTCAGCTCATCAGGCATTAGAGTCTCACAGGGAGCACAACCTACATCCCTCGCATGCGCAGTGTACAGTATGGTTTGCGCTCCTGTGAGAATCTAATGCTGCGGCTGATCTGGCAGGAGGCGGAGCTCATGCAGTGATGGGAGAGATGGGCAGCAGCTGTAAATACAGATGAAGCTTGGCTTGCTCACCTGCCGCTCACCTCCTGCTGTGCGGCCTGGTTCCTAGCAGGCTGGTACTGGGGATTGGGGACCCGCAGCTTTAATTGAATTAACATCCCTATGTCCCCCAGTCTCTCGTGTCTACAGCAGCCACATTGCTAGTTGCCCTGGGACTAGGGAAAAAGCCTCTGTTTGCACTGGTTTGCAATGCATAGAAAAATAGGAGCTGAAAGAAGGAAACCAAGACAATGTAGGTGCAGTTATCAAGAGACTCATTCATACTCTGCAGTTCCCAGAGCTGTTTCCTCCTCTGACCAGGTCAACCTTTGGGGTGATGTGTGAATTCTCATCCTGGGCCAGTAAATAATGAAGGTCAATCTTCTAATGTGGGCTGGGGTCAGGAGAAAAGGAGAGGAAAATTGACTTTTTTATATTGGTATTAGTTGTGGGAGTTTTAATCTATATACTTGTCTCTGAATGCAATGTTATTTCAAATATGCTTACCTTATCTTTTAGTTTTGTTAATACTCTGAAGAGACCTGATAAAATACTGAAGATTTGGATGGGGATTTTTATATTTTTAGCATCGCCTTCCCACACCTCATATAAAAAGTTTCCTTTCAAATAATACTGTCTCTTAATGAGAACACATCTAAAATAGCCACATGACAATTATTTTGAAGCGTAACATATAATTTACTAAGCAAAATGAACTGAACACTTAAAAGATAGGAAAGTTAGGAAAATGTGCATTGTTTGTGTGTAATTCCTGTTATTCCACAGGGAGAAATTTGAATGTTCTCCAAAATATGGGTCAGCTGGAGCTCACTAAACATTCTGAAAATTATATAACTTTCTGACTTGCTCAGGATGTAAGGATCATGTCACTACCTACAGCATTTAATTTATAATCCATGTGGGAATGTATTCAATAAGTGTAGTTTTAGTTCTAAATAGCATGCTGTCAGATGAAAATAACTCACTAGAAAAAAGTTGTTCATAACTACATATTCTTTCAGAACATAAATGAACAAACATGCTGAAATCAAAGTCACATCACAAAAAAACCCTAAAATAATTTGCTGCAGCGAAGATCATGTATACTCAGTACTGATGGAACTCTATCTCTGGCTGAAGACTTTGTAAATAAATCTTCTACAGCATAGTGGACAGAGAGGTTAGAGGCTATTTAATATAAATAAGCAAAAACAGAGCTTATATTCGACATACTGCATATTACAGAAGACTTTCCTCCAAGGTTTCCAAGTACTGGAATTCATAATAGAAAGCCAAATATGTCCTTGAAAGTCTAATGGATAGTTAAAAATGCTTACAAATTATATGATATTTTAAAACATGTGTATTGGGATCATGAGCTATGGCGTATTTGAAAAACTTTATGATGCTTGTTCTGGGGCTATAGCTGCAATTTTAATTTCCAAATTTGGGATATCACTGAACTTTATTAAGAGCAAAGATAATTGCTGACTGTGTGCCAAGGAAAGTATAAGATTTTTCATTTCTATTGCTGTGTTTCTTACCAGAACCAACAAGGTTGGCATTTTACCCATGATTTACAGATGAGGACTCTGAGATCCAGACTGTAGGAACTGACCCTGTGGAGAGCTCTCCTACTTCATCTATTCGTTTGTTTGTTTATTTATTTATCTTAAAGGAGCAAGTAAACTTTTGCTTCCTTAATTGAGAAAGATACGTTCACCAAGATAGAAGAGGGAACAGTGTGACTCACACTCTGGAAATTCAGGGATGCTTAAGTATGTGATGGGTGATTGAACTCAGAGCTCCCTTTCGAGTGGGATGATGAGCAGGAATTTAAACCTAGAGAAGACGGTCAGTGAGAAGTAGATCACAGATGTGTGCATTTGGAAGAGGGTCCTGTACATACACATATGCATGTATGTTTCATGTCCTCATTCAAGGGTGGCGCTGTGGAAAACCATTTTCTTCTTTATTCTGCGTTTTTTATTCTTTTTCCTTCTCCCTGCTTCGGTAATTACTGCGCATTCAGGAACCAGCCCCTGCATTGGCCACCATCTGTTTACAGGTCCGGGAGATGGGAAATCATTCATGAGCCAGAGGAAACACTATCAGCTTCCCACTCTTCAGCATCTGTGCCCTCAGATTCTTGTGGAGGAGAACACTGGAGGCTCCTTAAATTCAAGTATTTAAATTCAAGTGAAATTAAAAAGTATTTTTAGGCCTAGACATTTAGAGATAGAATGAACATTGTTTCCCCATATAGTACAGTGCCTTCAATTGCCTTAGAAAGGGAAAAAAATAAGAATAATACCTTCTGACATATGCCAAGTGAAATACAGTATTAGGCTTTTTATATACATATTCTCTGTACATGTATGTTATAGTCTCACAATTCTTACAATACCCATCAATGCAGGAATCCTTGTCCTCAATGTATAGTTGAAGACTCTGACATTAGGAGGATTCAGGAAGATTTTAAGATTTTTAAGAGCAGAGGAAGCAGATATTTTTAAAAATTATTCTGATTGTACCATATAACAATTTTGAAGGGTACAAAAGTAGATATGAGAAAATCAGTTGTGGCTTATTGCATTAGTCTCAGCAAGTCATAGCATCAGCCTGGATCAGACACAGCGGGGCGGAGGAGGAGATAAAAATCAGCAGAAATGTAGAATATAGGACTGATGACACTTGGCGATAGGTCTATTTTGGGAGGGAGGAGAAGGAGAAGAAAGAACCAAATTCGAAAACCAGTTTTTGGCTTGAAGAACTGGCTGGCTGGTGGAGCCACTTGCAAAGATGAAAAGCCCTAGCGAGATTTGAGAAGTGGAGATGAGGCAGGGAGCAGAGGGCGATGCCAGGAGCAAGGAGACCATGAACTGCTGGTGTGATATAGGGAGTCTTCAAATAGTTTTTTTGATTGCAGATCTAAGAATACATCTGTATTCTACCAAATGCCCTGTGCACCCTTTTCCCTCTCCTTACCCATGTGGCAATCCAAACGTTACCTGGGCCTTGGATTTGAAAATGCAGACGTAAACTGCATCTTCTACATAGCTGTAGAGGTTGACAGTTAGCAACTCACTTGATCTAAGACCCTGTGACCCCCTTGGACTGAGCTAGGACTAAGGTAACCTGAGAGAAGGATTGGCAGGATTACTAGTGTTGTATAAATCTCACCTAAGTGTAAACTGGGATTTGGAATTTTGGTGTGTTTTTCATAAAATGGTACAGCTAAAAGCTCAAAGAGGCTATTTAGATGAAGTGATTTACATAATAGGAAAGTGTCTTCAAAGAGGAGAGTGTGTGGGGATAGAGAGAGAAAGGAATATGAGCTGTCTCTATTACTGATGGGTCCCATGGACTTAGTCTGAACTTCACGGAGACGGAAGCTGCAAGGAGACTGAGGGATCTGTTTTAATGGGCACAGAGGCACTGGCCAGTGGCTTAGGGGCCAAGATAATGAAGCAGGATACATGTTAGGGAAGAGCATCATTTTCCCCATACCTAGGCATAACACAGCCTGGTTCTGAAATGCTAAATGCTGTTTGGGCTTGGGGATTGCACTTTGGGAGCACCAGGATCAGAGCTGACACTCTGAACAGGGAGCCAATGTTAAGTGCCACTCTCCAGTGCCCCTGCTAGCCAGGGTCTCAGCAAGGGATGCCAGGCAGAAGCATCCGGGAGCAGTGCTTGCCAGCTCGGTTCTGTGCGTTTGAGAACTACAAAAGCAGGTGGATGAGACCCCCAATGACATACGGAGGGCTGGGAGAATTGAGCTATTGCCGGTATTGTGATGCTGTTTATAAGCACATGCTGTTGGGGCCTGGAGGAAATAGGGATTGCACCAGAAGAGCAGCTTTTAAAGTGAAGCGTGCTTCAGAATCACTGGTGGAACTTATTTTAAAGAGACCCGTGCCCTTGTCCTACTTCCGGAGATTCTGATTTAGAAAGGTTAGGGTGGCATCTTGGCAGCTGGTATGCAAAAGCTCCACAAGAGTGCTGATGCTCATGTCCAGGTGAGAACCACTGCCTTAAATTTATTAGAGTTGATTCAGAGGCAGAAATGGCTAGCAAAGGAGAAGTAATTTAGGTTATTGGAGATACTTCCCTTTTTGGCTTCGTTGTTTTATATTCTTGTCCCCTTCTTCTCAGCTTTCCATATTCCCATTAAAACAGCTGCCTTTCCCTAATGTTGGTTTTCTTAATCCTTCACTGAAGGCTTCTGTGAAGGAAAATTACTGGCAGATTCAACCAGCTTTCGACTCTTCATACTTGGATTCAGATAAAAAGAGAGTTAAGAATGTAAACATCCTTTTTTCTTCCTTAGAAGAAGATGGCTCACGATCTTATTTTGTTTGATCAGCTCAATGTTAAACAATTGTGTGAATATTTTTCTTGAAACATCCTCTCTGTTCCACTATTATTTCCACAGCTTGCTCTACTGTTATTTTTTGCTTAAAAGTTATTAATGGAACTTAGACATCAAAGCACCTTCAGCTTTGTTTCTCCAGCCTGGCTCCACGGGCTAGAAAAATAACTCTCCAAAGCTGTAAGTCACAAAAATGATCCCTCATCATACACATCTTCATCCATTCCTATGTAAGCTAGGGGAATATGCCATCCTTTTGTAGAATCTATAGCATTAAAAATAAACTAGGCTAGTGACCCAATTCCTGTTCAGTGATTCCTTTATTCCCCAGCGTTACTTGCAATTCTCAATCCAATGGAGTTCTTGCCTTCTTGAAATTAAACTAAAATATAACAAGTGTGGTGATTTTCTTCATTGTAAAAATTTCAAGTGTCCATTCTGTTAACTGAGAAAATAGAGGGCAAAGTTACTTCAGGAATTAAACTTAGCTCTCCATTTACTCTTTGGGAATTAAAGAAGAAAGAATAGATGGGGCTCCGGTTTGAAAGCGCCACAATTCAGCAATCTTTCTGCATTACCCCTCAGAGGAAGGAGCCTGAATTTCTAAAGAGAGAAGTGATGCTTTAAGCACTAGGAAAAGAGAGTCTTCAGTCCTGGGAATGTAATAACCTGGCAGTCAGCTGCTACCCGAGGAGGACGAACCCAATCAGCTGCCGGGAAGAGCAACATGAGGGCTGCCCTGGAGGGAGGCACATTCTCATCTGCTGTGGGCCGACCACCCAGGGATCTGGGTATCATGAGAAAAGGAAATGCTGCTGTTCCCTTCAACTGAGAAACTGGAGAATGTCTCGCCCCTCCCCCCACTATTTTCAGTGCTCCCTTCTTTTCTTTTTATTAGCTTTTGATGACATTTTAATTTAGAGGTTGATTATACAAACCAGAAATACGTAACAATCGTCTGACTAGCATTGCCCAATAGCATTATCTATTTTAAAAAACGAAAGAGAATGTATCTAAATTAAAATTTAATGTTTACTGCACATCAGATGAAACAAACTGAACTGTTACATTTTTTAAATTCTTTAACTTATTCAGTTACTTTGGATTTACTGTTCATAAGGTGAAAAGAAGCTATTTTTTTCTCCAAAACTTTTGTCCTTTATTGAGTGGCTTTACATAACTGATTTGCCCTCTCCAAGCCTCTGTTTTTTGTTTGGAAATTAAGAAAAATGTCAACACTTACCTATTATTATTAAAGAATGGGTTTTCAGATAAAGAAAAAAACTAAGAATTTTCTTAAACATATTCCTTGAGACTTTTTCAATATAAAAATGAAAATCATATATGATAAAATTAATATTCCCATTTCAATGGACTCATTTGACTGGAGTTACAAGATAAAATTTGAGGAGTTTTAGGGGCCAATGTTAATGCTAGCCACATATTTTCTGTCCTGAAATCTCTGGTGTCTTTGTGTTACCCAGAATATGTAGTGGCATAAATGGAGAAAGCCTGGAAAAAAATAGAAAAAAGAAATAATAAAAATTAATATCTTGTATTTCTCAATACTTATCAACTAAAAATTCAAAATGTATTCACATTTTTCATGAGGTCTGATGCATGAAATAGCATATGAATACGGATAACACCAGAGAGAGGCTGGGGGACCCTCTGTTAGTACCCCTGCCTCCTTCTTGAGCTGCCTCTGCAAGATTCGATATTATTTTTCCATGCAGACAATTGCCGTTTTCTCGGGTGTATGAATATTACTTCTCAAAACGTTTAGAGTTTCACTGATCTATGACTTGTGGTCTAAGTAAGAACAAGTAACACAAGTCCCTGAACTTCCCCACCCCATACCTTCTGCTGTCCCTAAATTTTTCCGTGTGAACAGGCTGATCCCAGAAAGTACATAAGTGAATATGGAAACATAAATTTATCTGAGTGTTTATTGTCTTAGAAGAAAACAAAAAGAACAGTGTCAGTATACCATAAAGACTCACACTGTGGTGTAAACAAATTCCTTACTAAAGGAAAAGGGACAAAGATCATTCCTGGAGAACAGAAAGACTCCAATTAAATGGCTATGTAAGCACGTGTTCACACCCCTCTAATTCAGTCTTTCTGTGCTATGTGCTATTCTGCCAATGAAAAAAGATATACCATCACATCATTTGGCAGAAACTTTATGTTACAAGTTAGAAATTATACAGGAGGAGCAGAAATGTGTTCTAGGATAAGTTAGATAAATAGCAACAACTCTGAGTTCACAGGGCTAGAAACTACAAACTAGGTGTTTAGAGCCCTGGGAGAGTGAGTGGGAGGTGAAGCACTGGCTGAGCAGTGACGTGGCAGCAGCCTGGGCCAGGACTCTGCAAACTGCGGCCCCTGGGCCAAATCCAGCCTGCCACCTGCTCTTGTTCAGCCTGCATTTTTAAATGGTTGAAAAGAAATAAAACAGTAATATTTTGTGAGATGAAAATTATATGAAATTCAACTTTCAGTGACCATAAATAGTTTTGTTAGGATAGAACCATGCCCGTTTAGTTACATATTATCTATGGCCACTTTCAAGTTTAAAAGGCAGAGTTGAGTAGTTGCAACAGAGACATACCACCACAAAGGTTAAAATATTTACTCTCTGGCCCTTGACAGGAGTTTGCTGACCCCTGGCCTAGTCAGCCCAGACCAATGCTTCTCAATGTTTACCGTGCACGGCAGTCACGTGGGGATATGGTGAAAATGCAGATTCTGATGCAGGAGGTCTGGGTGGGGCTCAGTATCTGGGTTTCTAATGATCTTCCAGATAGAGCAGATGCTACTGGTCTGAGGACTCCACTTTAAGTAGCAAGGGCCAGTGCAGGGTCGGCAAACTTTTCTTTCAAAGGGCCAAATGATAAGTACATAGTTTAGGATTTGTGGGCTAGATGGCCTTTTTCCCACTCAGATCTTCAAGGGGAAAGCAGACATAGACAGCATGTTAAAGAACAGGAGTGGCTGTTTCAGTAAAAGTTCATTTGCAGAAGCAGGTGTTGGGCTGCGCCTGTCCCATGGGCTGTAGTTTGCCAGTTGTTGGACTAGAGTATTAGTATGGGGTGTCTGCTAAGAAAGAAGTATTGTCCTATTTTCAACTTGCTTACCAGTGCCATTACTCCCTAATAATAGTAATGATGACCTTCAGAGAAAAGCAACTCATCCAGAGCTGCCACAGGAAGACCAGTGGGGCACGTGGGATAAAGCATGACCCATGCTGAATGGATGACCATCCATAGACCATGCACACTGGGACTGTGACCATCCTGGTCTCCTTTGCCCTGGGCCTACTGCTCTCAGTCTTAAGGAATAAAAGATGAGACCTCTATTTAGGGCCAACATTAAATGTAGATGTAAGAAAACTGGATGCTTGGCTCAGGGAGGACAGTTTTCTATTTTACAACAGATTTTATACCTTCCCTGCGTGTTCTTGAAGTGAAGGCTCAGACAGATCTCAGAAAGAACACGTTTCATAGTCTTGGATTTCTCATGCTCCAGAAATGAAATTGCTTTACTTTATAATAATGTGTTATTTTAGGCACCAAATAGCATGGCATTCTGCCTTCCCTGTATATTTTGGAACCTTTAATTATACAATGAATGTCCCTTCTAACCACAATGACTAAAATTACATTTGCTTTTCCAAATTCTTCTAGAATTTTTTCCCTTTCATAGCTGTAGTAACTGAAACAGGGAGTAGGCCTTGATTTTGACCGAGAATATAAGATCAGTTTTATCTTTCTTTACACTGTAATTTCTGTGTAGGTTAGTTTTTGTAGGTAATGCATCTATTAGCACAACTACATTATAGTACAAACAGAACACCAAGAACAAATATGTTGTAAATAAAAATGTTTTGCAAAATTTTTTCTAAAATCTCAGACACAATATCTCCAGGTTACAGATAACATGTACAGATGAATAATTTTGTCGTTTTTATGAATCATCTGTTGAGAAACTTAACATCACTGCTTTGATGATTAACAATTTTTCTATTTTATGAACAATCAGTAGAGGTTTCAGGATAAGGAGGAATATAGTAAGTTTTCTAAGTCCTAAGACTTTATCATCTCAAATTTTTAGATGGGGCAGGAAGTTGAAATATGACATTAAATATGAACTTACACAGAATCATAGACTCTTAGAGCCAGAATTTTCCATGATCTAATTTTGGGATTTTATGCTATGCCTCTGTGTTTCCATGTAAGTATATATTGATTAAGGTAAATTCTTAAAACCATTTTCTTCTTCAACACAAATATATTGGAGTTTTTTTCCCTGGATCTGGGAATATGTATTCGTTTCCTAGGGCCTTCATAACAAAGATCACAAACTAGGTGGCTTAAAACAAAAGAAATTTATTGTTTCTTAGTTCTGGAGGCTATAAGTGTAAAATCAAGATATTGAGAGGGAGCATCAAGCATGCTCCCTCTGAAGGCGCTGGGGAGGAACCCCTCCTCACCCCTGCCTAGCTTCTGACGCCAGCGAGCAGTCCTTGGCGTCCCTTGTTTGTACATGCATCACCCCAGTCTCTGCCTCCATCTGCACGTGATGTTCTCTCTGCATCTCTGTCTTCACATGGCTGTTTTCTTAAAAGAACACCAGTCGTATTGGATTAGGATTGGATTAGGTCACACTCCAGTATGACCTCATCTGAACTAATTACATCTTCAATAATCCCGTTTTCAAATAAGGTCACATTTGGAGGTACTAGGTGTTAGGACTTCAACATACTTTTTTTTGGAGACACAATTCAACCCATAACAGAATATGAGGATGAAAAACATTATTTTTTCTCGCACAGGTCCTATAGCATAGAGGAGAAGGGTTATATGTAGATTTATGGAAATATAATAGCTCAGTATGCACAAAATGCTGTTAGAGTACTATAGTAGGGCAATTACTTTTTTCTGGTGAGATTGTAAAGGAAAACTTTCAAAGGTAGTTGCCATTTGAACCACGCTTCATGGAACAAATAGGAATTCATCATGGGGAAAATATTGCCAGGTATAGAAACATATCAGGAAAACAGCTTCCGGTAAAGTAATGAAAATAAAAATTAATATTTGCCGTGATGAATACTAGCTACTCTTGGCCAGGTGCAGTGGCTCATGTCTGTAATTGGGAGGCCAAGGCAGTTCGGAACCAGCCTGGGCAATATAGTGAGACCCTATTTCTACAAAAAAAATTAACGAGGCATGGTGACACACACCTGTAGTCTTGCTACTCAGGAAGGCTAAGGAAGGAGGATCTCTTGAGCCCAGGAGTTTGAGGTTGCAGTGAGCTATGATGACACCACTGCACTCTAGCTTAGGCAACAGAAAAAATAAAAATAAAAAAAAAAATACTAGCTACTCTTTACTGAGTATTAATATGTATCATTTTATATTTAAAAAAACCTTTTTGATCCTCATTTTGCAAATGGGAAAGCTGGAATTTAGAGAAGTTAAGTACTTTGTCTTGAGCTTATGCATCTAGAAGGTGATACTACTACTGGGTGACCACACAGTCTGATCACACAGTTTGTGCTATTAGCCATTGTGATAAAAATTGCAGTTTAAACTATTTGGAAGTACATATGGGATAGTTAGAGATAAGTCCGAGGAAGTAAATTGGAGATGAATTATAAAGGAATTGGTTTATCATATCAGGAGCTTCAGCTTTGAGGATTGTAAGTGATTGAACAATGGCCAAAACTTTAAGGAAAGGTGTCAAATGGCCACACACCTGCAGAGCCCAGCATGGGTTGAAGGGAGGGAGATTAGAAGCGCAGAGGGCAGAGAAGAGGCTACAGTCACTGGCCATGTTATAAATAATAAAAATTGGAACCGAGACCATGACAGTGAGGTGCAGACGGGTGACAGAGTCAAGAGGTACTTTTCAGGTGGAGGCAGGCAGACATGTTAAAGCCCAAGGTGGTACGCTCTCTGCTGCATCGTCATTGCCTCTCCTTTGACTCAAGTGCTAAAAGTAGAGATTGTCCCAACCCAAGTGATTAAAAGTAATTTCAATTCTATAACCCTGACCTTAGAAAAAATCTGGTAAGTCCATGCTATGCTATTTAAATAATTATATGTAGAAGACATTAACATATGTTTTAAAATTCTGCAGACTAAGTTAACATACTTTAAAAACAAACTACATAAAAGTGGCAGAGAATATTTTGTTAAAATGCTTCGATACATCTTTATTAAGATGTCAACTCTTTTGTATTAAAGTCACCCAAGTGTTGCTGTAATTATAGCCACAGTTCCACCTCTCAGCTTATTCAACTAAAGCCTGATTATATTTAAAAGCACTCAGTTATTTCTTAATAGTAGTTTTTAATTTATTACCAAGTTAATGTAACAATATTGGTCACTAATTTGAAAGCAAGGCATTAATCAAGGTTTCGTGGTTGCCTTGGTGGGCAGCAGAGGGGGTCAGGTCTGTGTCTCCTTGTGACTTTGGCCCTTACATGACTGAATCAGCTGGGCAGTTGTACTGAAAAGGTATCCAGTGGTATATTTCTGGAATTTCAGAAAATAACAATTACCAAGAGAAAATTTATTAATATAAGCTGTACTTGCCTTAAGTGAATTTCTTTTATTTTGAAGCATTACTTCCTGCAGGTATCTGGTGCCACCACAGACCGTGCATTGTAACTGCTCATCTTCAGTGACATTTGGCCTGTCTGTGTGTACTTGGCAGCTCTTCCCAAGCATTGGCCAGGGCCATGTTATACCACTGCCATTAGTCAGGCAAAAGCAAACATAAATAACATCTGTGAATCGTTTTTCCACTTCTAGCCTGTAACTTAAAAGCACGATATCATAAATTTAGGAAAAATGAGATATAAGCTGGCACATTCACATGCATTGCATATCTCACTGAATGAGGTTCTAGTAGGTAATGAAAAGAGTGCTAAAAATTCTGTTTAATTGCTTATATTGTGCACCATGGAAACTGAGGTTACCTGAAAATGACCGAGGAGAATCACAGAGTGGCTACCCCAATCCCCCAGTGGGGTACAGAAGCTCATACACCATCTTGAGATTAAAGAAAGAAGTGGGGTTCAGGTTATGGTGGTAAGTCAGGTTGTAAGAGGGAGAGAAGAGGAGGCCTAGCGAGAGTGGTCTTGTTTTGTAGATGAAACTTCACAGGTAGCAGCCCTCAGACAGAATAGATGGTAAATGTTTCTTTCAAACCTTTAAAGATGTCAGATTCTCAGTTAATCTTTGCTAGGTCCTGGCAAGGGAGAGCTTGAGAGGAAGCCTGGTTGCATCAGTGCACATTTTCTCTCCAGATGCAAATCTCCTTTTGCATCTGAACAGCCAATTTGAAATATGTCAAAGAAGTATATTTGGGGGTAAAATATTTTGATTTCCATCAATGGCAAACATTCTTTTTTCCTAGTGTTCTCCGAGGTACCTGCACACAAAATGAAAGAAACCCTGAATTGTGTGGAAATAATGTTATGTCTTCTTGTGATTGACTTTCACCTGATATTTTGCATCATTGCTAGATTTAAAAATGCTTGAAATGTTAATTTGAAATGTTGAGCGCTGAAGTAGAATTCAGTGTTGTAAGATTTGAAGCACACATAGCAATTAAGGTTTAAAATTCTTGTATTTCATCACTTCTGAGAGATCATTTCTTTATGAATCAGAGTGTTCTATAAAGTAGCAGCCCAAAGGATAAGGAGACGGAGAAGGAAGGGTTTTCTTCTCCATGGGGTCAAAGGCACATGCACAGAAAAACAGTGAAGGCAAACAGTAGCACAAACTGCTGACGGTGCTAACATACTGGCATTGACCACGCAGTGCAAACTCATCAGTATTGTGATTTTAGTTTGCTGCTAAAAATATGGTATGTTTTTAGGAAAAACCCCAGTCTGTTCTCAAGTTCTCAAACCGTCACTGTCAGTGTGAAGAAGGGCTCTGTGTCATGTCATGTTTTCACGGACTTACTGCAGTCCAAGCCTACGGGGTGTCTCAGATGAACACGCCTGCAGCAGGAGGTGGGGCCGGCTGCCAGCGGCCTCTACATCTGCTTCCATGAAATTCCTGGAGCCTGACAGGGAGCCAACCTGGAGCCACATGGTTAAGTGGGTTCTGTGTTGGCTTTTTCAGAGTGAGGAATCCAAACACACCCAGAGATTGATCATACAGATGTGCAGGCCATACAGATGTGCTAGTCTACCCAAAGTTTCTAAGCAGTTTAAAAATGAATCTGGAGAGGAGAGAGAGAGATAGAGATAGAGATAAAAAGTGCTTCCGAAGGCTCTAAGTTCTGAGCCCTGAGAAAGAGGTGGAAAGGGTTAGTTCTGCTTGGCCCACTCAGAGATTCACTGGATCAGTCTTTAATCTGGGCTAGAGCACCTCACACCTGGACATGCTGAAGTTTTAGTTTTATAATACACGGCCTCAAATTATTCAAAAGCAGGGGCACATGGGTAGGGAAGTGTTGCACTTCAGGTCCCTCCTGGGCAACTGCAGCTCACTGCAGGAGAACTCGGCAACAATGTTTCCCGTATCTTGTCTGCTGTAAGAAAAAGCCATTCGCCATTTATAGTTGTTCAGAGTTAAAAGTCAATGAAGGAGGATTTTAACAAATTAAAGAAAATTACTAGTGTTATAATGTCTATAATTTTACAAAGATATTTGATTCATATTTTTTTTAAGAAGAGCTAATTTAGAGAGAAATGTAAATAATGGTGATGATGTGAATCACAGAAGAGGCAAGAATTCACCAGTTTGGAGGTCTTGCCCTGTTTGCCCTAGAAAACCCTGTTCTTATGCATAAAGCAGAGTATAGATACCGGGGCTCAGGAGGACTTGAGTCTGAATCTGCTGCCAGAGCTTAGATTATTTGTTTAAAGCAGTTATCTGAAGTGAGACAACATTTACAAATAGATACTAGGACTGCTGTTTCTGAAAAAGTTTCTGAAAAACCACAGAACGAGATAATTTATTGAACAGGATAAATAGTGGGGATTTGGAATGATCCTTTTGAATCTCTAACAAGTGGCAGAAAAAAAAAGAATTACCAATTTTCCAGCTGTTTGGGATAAAACGACACTTTCCCATTTCATATCAGAGCTGTTTAACCAGCAAAATGCTGAAGTCATTAAATATGAAACCACGAAGCTAAAGCTTAAGAAAACCGTTTGGTCGGAAATACTTCTGGAACGAGGCTGCAGCTTTAGCTGTTCCGTTCCCGTGGTCAGTGACAAAACGCTCTATACTTGGCCTGCTAAATTGTCCACAGGGGAAGGCTTGCTGAGGTGGCTTTAAGGTATCTCTTTCCAGAATGTTGATGTGGCAGCACATCCCTGAGCAGCCCGTTTCCTGAGGGATTCTAAACGAGAGCCAAACCCAGGGAAAAAGAAGTTTAAGATCTCTCACCTCACTGTGAACCCTGTCCATGTTTAAACATAGAAGACGCTCTCATAATCCGGCTTCAGCTGAACACTGCCACAAAGGCCCTAAAGTATTTATCATGCGGAGATCCAGGGCCTATTTTTCACTAGAAAAATAAGAAAAGATGTCTTTACTAGCATTGTGCTTTGCCCAAATGTGGAACCTAAGCTAATGAATGAAACAGCCTCGCTTTTTGTATAATGATTTAGTTGGAGAAAATTTTAGTAGGTTCATGGGAAAACAATATTAACATATTTGGTTATCCACTGGATATTTGTGACTATACTAGTTTCTATCATCCATGCCTTTGGACTCTAGGATGAGGTAAAAAAAAAAAAAAATCCATAAAGAATCAGGCTGTTAGTTATTAGGAGGAAAAAATTAAATATCTCATAGTCATTGTCCATAAGGAGCTCACAGTCAGAAAGATGGGCATGCGATATTTCTAGTTCTATCTAAACTTAGAATTGAGGGGAATGGCAGATGCATATTCCAATGTACAGCTTAGGCTGGGATTGAGGAAGTAGCATGATTAGCCAGGGCACAGTTTGGTGATAAGTAAGTAATATTTTGTGGTACCCATTGGATGCCCCTGACACCGTAGATCCTGGACTTGTATCCTGGTGTTGCATTTGGGACACAGTGGTCACATATACTTGTAGAGTTAGCACTGAAGGCCATCGATTGTCCTCTGATATTTTTGTCCCTCTTTAATGGTATAATGCTAAATTGTTAATAATGTAAAATTTTTTTCACATATAAAGTTACACAAGTTATCTTACTTTCACATATAAAGTAAGATAAATATATTCTCAGGATGTCAAATTACTGTATCAATCGAGCTAAATCCTCAAAACAGAGGAGGAATAGCAAGGGATTGGAGCTACATGAAAAGATTCACCAATAATGTCTGAAAAAAGTGAAGATATCTCTTTGAAGGATATCATTTCCAATTTTAAAATGAATGTGATTATTTGCAGCTAAGCCTAATCTGATACCATTTGTTTTGCTTCTATTCTTTAAATTTAATAGCACCAATTCCTGAATTCTTAAATTATTGATTTGAAAAGTAAGCATACAATATTTTGAAATTTTTGGCTAGGTTTTATTTTCCTTGGCCTTTTATGAAAAAGTCAAAGAATAGCTCTGACCACTGGTGTGCTGGTAAATGTTTATTACCAGTTCTCTGGGTGGAGTGGGACGTGTCCTAATTCATAGCATTTGATAATTGACGTGGCATAAATACCCCCAAAAGGACCAATTTCTAACTACCAGCAGGTGTCAACTGACTAGAAAACCTGAAAGTTTAACAATTGGCTTTCACAAAGTTGGATGAGCCAGTTCCTGTATACTCAGTAAGACTATTTGTGTACAAAATGTAAAAGCAATCCTTGTAACTCAAGAGTTTGTCAAATTAGTTAGCAAACGTGGGCATAGAAACTCATGCACTCTGCTATATGATCCTTCGAATACCTGTAAAGATGAAAGGGAAATGTAACATGAATAAGAGTGTAAAAGTTTTACTGCATTTGCTATATCCAGAATCTTACATCAAATACAATATGTTTTAAAAGCATATTAAATTCAGTGAACAGTTCCTCAAGACTTTGAGATAAATATTAAATGTGCCCCTAAAATACAAAGATTTTAATATTACTTATAACATGTTGTTGTTGGAAGTATAATGCCAATAAGTGACCATGAAGAAACTATTTATTATCAGTTGCTAAACCTCTTCCTTGTACTACTTTTTAATTTATATTCCTCTGTTGTTTCCTCTTTGGCATCCTTTTCCCTCAAATCAGTCTCCCTACGTCAATGCCACTTTATTTCACCAAAACAAATATCCTTATGAAAGCTCTTTGTCAGCTAGACTGCTTACAACATATAACTAAAACAATTTTATTTTTCTCCCTCAACACCACTCTTTAAATGAAAAGAACATTATAGGGACATTGCCAACCATGTGCCAGAGCTTGGAGAACTTTTTGAAAAATAATCTCTGAATAATCCCAACATACCTGGAAATATTAATAATTTAGGGAAAAGGGACTTAGTTGCTTATTTGATCTGCCAGAATATAAAGTTACAAGTAATAGCTCCTTAATGTTATTCATTCCTTTCAGCAGCTCAAACTTGGGACTCAAAAGTTCTACACTGACTAAATTCATTGCCTCCTGAGATTCTTTTTTTGCTATTGGCAGCTGATAATGAGTGCTTTCACAATAAATGCACTCTAACATAGTTTTGCTTGTGATTTTTTTTTTTTGGTATAGTCAAGAAATAGATTTACCAAAGAACACACAAAATCTAATATTTACTGAGTCTTTTTTTTTAAAACTGCTTATATTTTTTAACTTGCCAAGTCTTCTCTCATCTTCTATTTTAGTTTGATATAGGAGAGGCATAAGGATGATACTTTAGAATAATGAAGAGGAAAGGTAGTTCTAAAAAGAACGATCGGATCAGAGAGAATTTAGCAAAATGCCATTTCTCTTTCTTGAGCTTCAAAAGGGGCTCAGACAGGTTAAGCAAGTTGGGTGGATTGGTTTTTTAAATTTTATTTTTTAAAGCACTGGGAACTCTTCCTTCACCAAGGACTTAAGGCTTCTGGCAGAAGGGCTGCCTTTAAACACATCATGAGCAATAATTTTTCTTTCCATCTACAAGGAAATTGCTATCCGTGTTCTTCCTAATTCTTCTCCATGGCTGCTCATTTATGAGTAGGCGTTAAATTAGCATACTTGTTAATAAGGAAAACAAATACATATTTTACAGAGGTCAACCAGAGTCACACAGTGCACTGTTGGGAAGTTTCCATTTACGTATGCTTTAGTTTCTATGGACATTGAGATTAGACCCTGATTCTTCAGGGAACTCTTTTTCAAATTACCCTATTCGTAAAATAAAACACTTTCCTATCTATAGTTACTTAGATAAAAAAAAAAAAAAGAAAAAGAAAAAGAAAAACAAACCTTTTATTTCTTGGTGGATGTTCAAAGGAGACCATGGTACAACATGAACTTGTTTAAAAAGAAAGAAAATAGGTGGTACGCTCAACTGGTGAGCAGTGCCTCACCCCGAAACCTTGAAGCCTGTGTTTCCCATTGGATGCCTGCTTTCTGAGGACTCTGCTGTCTCGAAGGCCCTGCAGTGTAAAGCATGGTACCCTGCACTTTTGTTAAGTGTTCAATAAGCTTTTCTTCTTTCCTTTAATTGAGTATCTTGGATACTTAGAACTGTACACTCTCCACCGAAGCAAACAAAGCAAGGCCTATCCATGGAGATTAGGAATCTGGTGGTTGGTAGATTATACTGTATATGTGATTTTTCCCCCTTTTATTTTCTTACCGAATTTCCCTTCATAGCATCCCTCAGTATTCTGTGAAGTCTTTCGAATTTCTGCTTCTCTCTGGAGTGTCATCAGTTAGCGAAATATTATGTCATTTGGTAACAGTTTGATCCTTTCTACCAATATCTGCAGTATGCAATGGGACTTGTGAAGATGGAAAGCCTTCCTTCCTCTACCCTCTATCCAATAAGGTGTATAAAACCAGAACTTCTGTGTCTTCCACTCCCCAACCCTCTGCTCACCATGAATGAGAGGAAAACGTTAAAAAAGATTCCTATTTCCAAGAGATTTTTAGTTCCTAATCCAAATATTTGCAGATTTAAAGAAAAATACTATACTTTAGATTCTGAAAAATTCTGTTAAATGAGAAGACTCTGTTTTCTAGGTTTATCAATAACAGAGATTAAATAATAGAGAGGAAAGGTAGTTCCTAAGGAGAATGGTAAGATCTTAGAAAACTTGGAAAAAAGAAAGGCAAACAGTCTCCTTTGTTCTCCTTCGCGTGTTTGCTTAAATACTTTACAGCTCTACACCTAGGTTTAGCTCTGTTTCTATCAGGGCTACACAATTGCTTAAGATTTTTCTGAAGCCAAATCTCTGGGCAGATCAGCAGATAAAATGTATTGAAAAATCATGGAAAGTAATGTGAAAAACAAGACAAATCCAAAATTACCCAAACAAAAATATTTAGCTAAGTGAAATTTTCTTGATTTCTGCTTTTCTAAGTAACTGTGTCATTACTTAAACAGCATGCTCTTTTGTATTATGATACGTTTGAGTGCATCTCCCCATGGATCTTATTCTTCAAATATGGCATTTCCTTTAATTTAAAAGGGTTGCAATGTTCCCATCCCCTTATCTCCTAACAGACTTGCTGCTGGGAGAGATTAACTGTTGCCCTAGAAACACTCAAAACATCAATTTTCCTGGAGCAATATCTCACTAATCTTAGCACTTAAATCACAATGTTTAGTTAGAGCTCGTTCAGTGAGTACCTTAAGGTTGATTAAATGACCATTAAAAGTCCCAGAGCAACTAAAGTAAAAAGCTCCGAAGTAGTAGATCACCCATGTTGGAACACCTGCTCCTTCCATTCAGAGGAGACCAATTTTATCAAGACCACCTAGAAAATACACAATTACCATTTACTGTTGGAAATTGCATAATTACAATTATTTATAGTACAAGTAATCCTATGCTTGACACATGGATAGCCCACATACATTTTTCTAAACTTTCCTAAATGAGGCATTCAGTCAAAACAGAGATAAGCATCTGTGTGTGAGTGTGTGCACCTTCTGTGTGCAGAGTATCTCTTTTATTTGCTTGCTGTCTCTCATGTTGAAGTACTTTCCTTCTGTTCATTGTTTGTCAGCTCTCCAGGGAGAGGTTTGGCAATTTGGTGAGAAACACAGAGGACAGAGGGTGGATTTAGGAGATACCTTCAGGCTGTTTGATTTCACTGGAGCAGGAAGAGATTGAGTTTGGTATTACAATTTGGATCAGGGATTAGATAACCTTCTGACGGAAAGTAGAATGTGATTAGAAACATGCAGTTTCAAAATACGCTTACAAATTAATACATTTGCTCATAGAAGTTCCTGGGAGAGGAAAAAACAAAACAAAAATAAAACAAGAGTGGCTGGGCGCTGTGATCCTAGCACTCTGGGAGGCCGAGGCCGAGGCGGAAGGATCCCTTTAGGTGAGGAGTTTGAGACCAGCCTGAGCAAGAGCAAGACCCTGTCTCTACTAAAAATAGAAAAATTAGCTGGGTGTGGTGGTATGCACCTGTAGTCCCAGCTACTCAGGAGGCTGAGGCAGGAGAATTGCTTGAGCCCAGGAGTTTGAGGTTGCTGTGAGCTAGGCTGATGTGAGGTACTTTAGCCCGGGTGACAGAGCAAGACTCTGCCTAAAAAAATAATGACTAACTAAGTAAATAATCAATCAAGATGAATAACAATACTAGCAATAGCAACAAAACCCAAAAACTTAATTCATAAATTAGGAGTTGGTCAAAAATTTTGGAGAATGCCATTCTGTCACTTCTGAGTGACTTTCCATTAGCTGTTAGACCACTGACAGGCACTCCTGATTCCTACTTCCGGCTTACTTTGCCTTGGTGGAGCATGCTACTCTTCCATGAAGATTTGGGGAAATAGGTGTTTCCATATTCCCATTTGAGAAGTAATAAAATTGAGGCATAAAGGGTCAGTGTGTTTTCCTGGGCTCGCACTGCTCCCTGAAGCAGGACTGCCCAGCTGTGTTGGAGACGTCCTTTCACAAAAGCCGACTTTAAAAAAATGCATAATGCTTCGAAACTCACTAAGCCTATTTGTATTATCCAAGTACACACAAGCTCATTGGAAATTTTGGCTATTATGAATTAAAATTTAATTTGAATGTTTAAAAATAATTCATAGGAAGACTTTGCTTTCTATAATTGAGATTTACAGATAAAATATAATTTATTTATAATATGCTGTGCTTTATTTTTTCATAGTTTTAAATGTTTTGAAACGGTCTCACTCTGTCATCCAGGCTGGAGTGCAGTGGTCTCATCACATCATCACAGCTCACTGCAGCCTCCAACTCCTGGGCTCAAGTGATCCTCCTGCCTCAGCCTTCCGAGTACCTGGGACTACAGGCACATGCCACCACCCCTGGCTAACTTTTAAAACATTTTTTTGTAGAGATAGGATCTTGCTGTGTTGCCCAGGCTGGTCTCCCAAAGTGCTGGGATTGTAGCCCTGAGCCACCGCCCCCGACCTATGTA
>CAUYSK010112154.1:0-12382 GCA_963575035.1 Avahi laniger
TTGATTCACAAATCCTCGTCTTCTAGTCTGGTAATTAAAGCTGTGAGTGCTATGAGTGTATTGACCAAGACTGTGTTGCGTTTTTGGTGAGAGAAGACTTCTTAGGCACCTGAGGGTGAGCTAGATACGAGTTAGGAAGGCAGGGATGAGCGGAGTGTTGGGGAAGAGGCTTCCAGGATAAGCACACAGGTGTGTTAAGGCCCTGAAAAAGGTGAAGGAAATAGGAAAAGTTGCCAAATTTGGATGGAGCAGAGTGGAATAGACGCGAAACAGATCAGACACAATACTGAAGGCCAAGCATTTATAATCATGGCTAATATGTTGCAAGTGACTGAAAAAAACATCCTAACTTTCATTTGAATCAGAAAGTGTGCATGGGAAAGAGATGAGGGGTGGGGTGGGGACCAAAGGATGTTTTTGCTTATATTAAAAAAGAAAAATAGGAGCAACACTGGCCTTGGGGATAGTCAGATACAGGGACTCAAATCATGCTGCCTGCATTCTCCTTAACTCTCCTGTTTTTCCTCTCTATTTTAGCCACATTATCTCATCCCACAGATGGACTCTTTCTAGGATTTAGGGGTTGAGAGATTTCAGCCATACCTGACTCCAAACATCTTCCTAGCTATAGACTCCATAAGGAGCGGAGACCTTTCCTCTCCTCTATCAAGTACGTGCAAAGCTCTGTGCCTTGCCTCTGGCCCACACTTGATCTTCAGCATGAACATCAGCAAAGCAGCATCACCCAGAACTTGCTATAAATGCAAATTCTCAGGCCCCACCCTGTGCCTACGGAATTGAAAACACTGGGGTGAGGCCCAGCAATCTGTGTTTTAAGAAGCCCTCCAGGTGATTCTGATGTATACTCAAGTTTGATAACCATGGTTTTAGAACAATCATTGTGTCTAAGGAGATGGGGTACAATTAATGAACAGTTCTGAATCACAGGCTCATCCCTATGGCCTGGAGAGCAAAGTCCTGCAACTGATAGAGTCACCACGATTGCCAGAAGTATTTGGGAAAGAGCTGTTCTCCAAAAGCGAAGGCAAGGAGTATGAATTGCTATTATTAGGTCATTAAATGTGAAATGCCCAATTCCACATCAAAAGTTGAGGTTACTATATCTCAAACAAGAAGCTGTACACGATTAATCAAAGTATGTGCCTAAACTATCTACACAGTTTTGTCAGCTTAATATTTTTCCTTGCAAGAAGTGGTCCAAAGCCTGGAAGTGGTAGTCAGTTGGTGCAAGGTCTGGTGAATACGGTGAATGACAGAGTTTCCAAGTCCAGCTTCTGTACTTTGAGCAATGTTGCGTTTTGTGACATGTGGTCTGGCAAGAGGATTGGCCTGTCTCTGTTGACCAATCTTTGCTGCTTAATTGCAAGTATTCTCATCATCTCATCCAAGTGATTGCAGTAGACATCCACTGTAATTGATTGACCAAGTTTCATGAAGCTGTAATGGATAATGCCAGCGCTGGACCACCAAATAGATACCATTAACTTTTTTTGATGAATATTCAGTTTTGGACTCTGTTTTGGCACTTCATCTTTATCCAACCATTGTGCTGAACATTTGCAATTGTCAAAAAGAATCCATTTTTCATCATACATAACAATACGATGTAGAAATGGTTCACCTTTACGTCATGATAGCAAAGAAAGGCAAGCTTCAAGACAATTTCTCTTCTGATGCTCGTTTAATTCATGCAGTACCCATCTCTCCAGCTTCTTCACTCTGCCCATTTGTTTCAAATGGCCTGACATTGTTGGAATAGTAATGTCAAACCTTGGTGCTAATTCACGTGTAGGTTGAGATGGATTTGTTTCCACTACAGCTTTCAGCTCATCATTATCTACCTTGGTCTCAGGTCACCCACGTGATTCATTTTCACAATTAAAATCACCAGAATGGAACTTCTCAAACCATCAACATACTGCGCATTCATTAGCCACATCCTTCCCAAACACTTTGTTGATTATTTCGAGATGTCTGCACTGCAGTGGTTCCATGACAGAACTCATATTAAAAAACAACATGAATTTTGACTTATCCATGGTTTTACAAAAATTGCTCTAAGAAATTTTTGAAAGATAATCACAAGCCAAAACACGCATTTGAAAGAATGAGGATGTACCTTCATTAAAACAAAACAAAATAAACAAAAAAAACAAGAAGTGTCAAACCGAAATGTCAGAGATATCAACTGTCAAATGTAGTACTTAAGAAAATCGGACATTCTATGCTTAATAACCTAATATCAGGGGTGAAGAAAGGATCCAGACATACTGAAATCTCAGATGTCCATGGCATCATGGCTTATATTTGGGATTCCATGCTGGAAACAAGGAGATCCTACTGAACGGGTTTCAGCAAAAGACAGACCCAATCAAACTTGCATGTAAATTATAACCATAGCTGTTGTGTGGCATTCTGACTGGAGAGTCAGAAGTAAATGCAGAGAGAGAACAGTTAGGAGGTTACCACAGGTGTCTAGAAGGACACTGGATAAGTGGAGAAATATTTAGAAAAGGGACTCAGTGGCAGTGAGTGATCAATTGGACTTGGGGTGTGAGGGAGGGGGAGATGTCTGGGCTGGTTCCATCACAAGGCCTGGTATATGCTGCTCCCTTTGTCTAAAATCTCCCTCGTCTCCTCTCTTTACCTGGCAAAATGCTACCCCCTTCTCAGATCTCAGTACAAGTATCTCTTCTCCAAGGAAATCCGATCCTCTAGTCTCTCCCATAATGCTGTTTAATTTCTCTTCGCAACACTTCTCATCTCAGTTTATAACATTACATTCATTCACTTATAAAGTACTTTCTGTAATATTTTAGCTCTTCTACAATGCCATATAACTCTTAAAGCAGGAGCTGTTTCCTCCCAAGAGACAGGAAATCTTAGTCATTCAGCACACAAACTCTGGAGCCAGCCTACTGGGGTTCAAATCTTGGTTCTGCTACCAGCCAGCTGTGTAATCTGAATGAAAGCTACTCAACTTCTCGGTGCCTCAGTCTTCTCACCTGTCAAATGGGTATACTACTAGTCCCACCTCATGGGATGGTGATGAGGAATGCATTAGGTGATATATGCAAAAGTCTTTAGAAGAACACCATGTTTATAGTAAGGACTAGTGAAGTGATAGCTACTTTAACTATTCTCTCCTTTGTCCCTATGACCTTTCCCAGTGCCTGACATCTCATAGCCACACAATATATATCCGAAAATGAATGAAAAGCCAATGACAATCTTTCAAATGTGAGTAACTGTGCGAATGTGGGCATTCTACGTGAGTAGAGGGAGTGCCAGAAGATGACCATCGTAGGGAGAGCAGGCAAGGGGTAGTTAACAGCCATGTTGGCAATTTAAAATGGTATCTTGCTATGATACTATCTAAAAGAGATGTTGAGAAATGGTTGGATAAGTGAGTTTGAAGCTCAGAACAGAAGCCTGAAGGATTTTCTTAGTTTCCTAGAGCTGCCACAATAAAGTAACACAAACTAGGTGGTTTAAAGCAGTAGACATATATCCTATCACAGTTCTGAAGACTGGAAGTCTGAAATGAAGCTATTGGCCAGTTGTGCTCCCTCAGAAGGCTCTAGAAAAGGGTCCTTGCTGGCCACTGCCAGCTTCAGGTAGTCTGAAATTTTCCTTGGCTGGTGGTAGCATCACTCCAATCTCTGTCTCTGTCTTCTCGTGGTTTTCCCTGTCCGAGTGCAAATCTTCCTCCTTTATAAGGACACCAGTCACGTTGGATAAAAGGTCCAATCTAGTCCAGTGTGACCTCATCTTGACTAATTACAACAGCAACAATCCTGTTTCCAAATAAGTTCATGTCTGAGATAGGAGGCAGGTTAGAGCTTCAACAAATCCTTTGGTGGGACATAATTCAACCCACAATGAAGTGATATACATTTGCGCGTTATTGGCATTTGGATGCTATTTGGAGTCGTGGCAATAGCGGAGTATAGTATCTGGGTGAAGAGCACAGGCTCTGGAGTCAAACAGGGCTGGATCAATGCTTGGCTCCACCACCTACTGGCTAAGATCTTGGGAAAGTTGCCTTAGCTTTTGAAGGCTTAGTTTCTTCACTTATAAAAAAGGGATAAGAAAATTACTTACCTCTAGGTTTCTTGTAAATATTAATTGAAGGAATGATTGTAACGTGCTTAATGTAGCACCTTTTATAAGGTAAATGTTCAGCAAATTGTGTCTGTTAGCTAAGATTTTCTGTGGAAAGAATCTAGCATGAGAAGGGAAGAGGAGCAAGGGATAAATTCTTATTCAAAAGGAAACACCCCGTTTTAGTTAGAAATGACACAAGAGAGCAAGTGGGATGATAAAAATACTAGGAACTATTTCCTGGTGTTTTGAGTTTGTATATATTTCAAGTATTTAGCCCTGTGCCGTGGCCTAGGGCAGGTGTCTCAATGTGAGGTTGGCTACTAAATTCAGTGAATACTGAGGATATATTTAGTCAGCAGAAGAGGAGTATTAAAGGCAAATAGATAGGAATAGGGGACTGAAACTTATCTATAAATCTTTGAAAGGCCTTCTTGCAGCTGAAGAGAAATTATACCTACCCCATAAGTGTAGAACTAGGGGATAGAAATTATAAGGAGAACCATTTTTACTCAATACTAGAAAACATTTGCTGAGGTCTTCATTCCTTGATGCATGTATGGAAAGACATTAATAGATAACACCAGCCAATCATTTATACAAGGTATCTTTTTCCTGGGAAGATGGCTGAATTAGAGGTCTGATGAATTTCTTTCCACTTGCGATTTCAAATTGATGTTAAAGAGGCCATAAATAAGACACATTAATTAAATGAAAGGACCATGATAGAAACTATTTAAGAAGAGACATTAAGAAGTGTGAAAATTTCTTCCTCTCTAATTTAGTTTTTAACTTAGCCCTATTTCCAAGGGCCAAAGGTGCTAGCCATTGATTTTATATTACATTTATTCTCCTTTATGTTAGGTTTTTATGGAGGAAGACCAACAGTCTTTGAGAAGCACCTCTGGATCAAAACAATGATCCTTAATTCTTCAAATAAAAGCTAATGGTCATGCTAATTGCCTTTAATAGGAGGAGAGCCACGCCAGGCTAGTAAAATACCTATTATTTCCCATCATTTTTAGATAAAGCATATGACAAAGAGTGGTTGGTATCCCGTCTGAAGGGAAAGTTGATGATTTTCAGAACTGTGAGGGACAATCTGGGAGAGGAGAAGCACTGAAAAGATCGAAGAAAAGGAGAATAGAGAGTTCCATATTTTAAGACCCCTTCTGAAGTGATTTCTAGCCTATGCCACTCAGCTCCATCTTTGGGAATGAAAGAAAGATTAACTCCTCTAGCTGCTTGGGATGCTGTTGGCAGACAGCTCCAAGTTGTCAGGCCTCTTCGGGAATTGTCTTAGTAGAGCATGGCCACCTCGCCTGAAGATGCCCCCTTTTTGGGGCAGTCAACATCTGATGATTGATCGGTGAGAGTGTGGAAAGGCCTGACACCCTCTGTTCCTCCAGGGACATCTCTGAAGGGTTATCCAGCTTCAGAGCTCTCCATGGAGTTGGCTGGAGCCAGCCTCTCCGTCTGTCCAATCTTTTTTTTTCTTTTTTAAAGAGCAATGTATTTATTTGAAAAAGTTACCAAAGAATATTTTTCCCTCTGTAATTTTATTTTATCATTATTTTTAGACAGCTTTATTGAGTTATAATAGATATACAATAAACTGCACTTACTTCTTTATGCAATTTGATGAGCTTTTGACACATGCATACACTTGTGAATCTATCACCACAATCAAGGTAATAGACATATTAGTGGCTCCAAAAAGTTTTCTTCCACTATAATTTTAAAAGATGTGTTTTATACCCCATGAGGATAAAAATGGAAAATCAGACAGAAAAGAAATTATTTATATGAGAAAGTGAAAAAAATTTTTCCGGATGTACTTATTAAAACATGCCAAAATCAATGTGCATTTATTAGAGATATGTTTAGTAACCGCTGTCGTTTCAGAATGTTCCCTTTTACTTTTTGATATGGATTCATATCAGTTCAGTAAAACCATACACTTTCTTTTTTCCCCAATACAGTACAATCTTATTAACCGTTTCATCCTACATATTTGCCACTTTGTAACCTCTAACCCACGTCTCCCCATTTCCTCTCCAACCCTAGCTCCTGGTAACCACTGTCTTATTCTCTATCTCTGAATATTTCAGGTTGTTTTTTTTTTATACCCCATGTATTGGTGAGATCGTATAATATTTTTCTGTGTCTGGCTTAGTTCACTTAACATAATGTCCTCCAGGTCCACCCACATTGTGGCAAATGGCAGGATCTGATTTTTTAAAGCTGAACAATATTCCATTGTGTGTGTGTGTGTATGTGTATGTGTGTGTACGTACACACATACACACCCCACAATTTCTCTGTCCATTCATCCGCTAATAGACACCTAGGTTGTTTACACCGTTTCCATATCTTGGCTATTGTGAGTAACGCGGCAACGAACACAGGAGTGCGGATATCTTTAGAAGGTGGTGATTTCATTTCCCTGGGCATATGCCCAGGGGAGGGATTGCTGGGTCATATGGAAGTTCTATTTTTAATTTCCTCAGGAACCCACACTGTTTTCCACAGCGGCTCCACCAATCTACATCCCCCCCAACAGTCTACAATGGTTCCCTTTCCTCTACACCAATATTTTGCCAACATTTTTTAACTCTTGACTTTCTCATAATAGCCCTCAGAACAAATATGAGGTATCATCTTTTAGTGGGTTTGATTTGTATTTCCTTAATGACTAATGATGTTTAGCACCTTTTCATATACTTGTTGGTCATTTTTATGACTTCTCCAGGTCCTTTGCTCAATTTGTAATCAGTTTATTTGTTTTGCTACTGTTGAGTTGAATGAATTCTTTGTAAATTCAGAATACTAATCCCTTATTGGATATATGGTTTGCAAATATTTTTTCCCAGTGTGTTGGTTGCTGTTTCGTTTTGTTGATTGCTTCTTTTGCTATGCTGAAACTTTTTTGTTTGATGTAGTTCCATTTATTTTTGCTTTTATAGTCTGAGATTTTGGTGTGATATCCAAAAAAATTATTGTCAAGGCCATTGTCAAGGAGATTTCCCCTATGTTCACTTCAAGGATGTTTACGGTTTCAGGACTTACGTTCGTGTCTTTTATCCATTTTGAGTTGATTTTTGTGTATGGTGTAAGATAAGGGTCCAATTTCACTCTTTTGCATGTGGAAATAAAGTTTTACCAGAAGTCATTTATTTAAGACACTACCTTTTTCCAGGTGTGTCTTCTTTGTGCCCTTCTTGAAAATTGGTTGACTGTATATGTTTGAATTTATTTTTGAGCTCTGTATTCTGTTTCACTGGTCAATGTGCCTGTTTTTATGCCAGTACCATACTCTTTAAATTACTATAGCTTTGTAAAATAATTTGAAATCAGGAAGGTCAATGCCTCCAACTTTGTTTTTCTTTCTCAGAATTGTTTTGGCTGTTTGAGGTCTTTTGTGTTTCCAAATGTCCTTTAGATTTTTTTTCCTATTTCTGTGAAGAATGCCAGGGAAATTTTGATGGGAATTGCATTGAATTTGTATATAGCTTTGAGTAGTACAGACATTTTAACAATATTGATTCTTCTGATTCATGAGCATGGAATATATTTCCATTGATTTATGTCTCCTTCAATTTCTTCCAAGCATATTTTATGATTTTTATGTCTTTCACCTTTGTTAAATTTATCCCTAAATATTTTTTGAAGCTATCATAAATGGGATTGTTTTCTTGATTTCTTTTTCAGCTAGGTTGCTATTTTTGTATAAAATGTATGCAAACAGCATTGTATAAAAATTCTACTGATTTTTGTATCCTGCTACTTTACTGAATTCATTTATTAGCTCTAACAGGGTTTTTCATGTGTGTGTGTGTGTGTGTATTCTTGGAGATTCTCTACATACAAGATCATGTCATCTGCAAAATGGAGATAATTTTACTTCTTCCTTTCTAATCTGGATGCTTTTTATTTTATTTTTTTTTTCTTGTCTGATTGCTCTTGCTAGAACTTCCAGTATTATGTTGTATAATAGTGGCAAGAGTTGGCATTCTTACCTTATACAGAATCTTAGTGGATATACTTTCAAGTTTTCCACCTTGTTCATAATGTCAGTTGCTGTGTTTTTTTATAAATGACCTTTATTATTTTAAGGAACTTTTCTTTCTATACCTAAACTTTTGAGGGTTTTTATAAAAATAGGATGTTGAATTTTGTTGAATGCATTTTTTTCTGCATCAACTGAGATAATTATGTGATTTTTAGTTTTCATCCTGTTAATATGATATATCACATTAATTGACTTGCATATGTTAAGCCAGACTTATATTCCACTTGGTCATGATGTAAAATCTTTTTAACGTGTTTGAATTCAGTTTTCTATTTTTTTATTGATGATTTCTGCATCAGTGATCATCAGATAATTTGGCCTATAGGTTTTTTTAAATTGTGATTTGCTTGTCTGGCTTAGGCATCAAGGTGATGCTGGCCTCAGAAAACGCATTTGGAAATATTTGCTCTAGGTCTGTTTTCTGGAAGAGTTTCAGGAGTATTGGTATAAATTATTTTCTGAATGTTTGGTAAAATTTAGCTGTAAAGCATCTGGTTCTGGGCTTTTCTTGGTTGAGAGGTTTTTGGTTACTTCTTTAATTTCTTTACTTGTTATTATTCTATTCAGGATTTCTACTTCTTCCTGATTCAATCTTGGTAGGTTGTATTTTTCTAGGAATTTATCCATTTCCTCTGGGTTATTCAATTTGTTGGTATATAATTGTTCATAATAGTCCTTTTTGATGCTTTTTATTTCTGAGGCATCTGTTGTAATGTTTCTACTTTCATTGTTGACTTTGTTTATTTGAATCTTGTCTCATTTATTCTTAGTTATTCTACTTAAGAGTTTGTCAATTTTATTTATTTTTTCAAAAAACAAACTCTTAGTTTTATTGATGTTTTTCTATGGTTTTTGTGTTCTCTATTTGATTTATTTCTGTTCTGACCTTCATTATTTCCTTTCTTCTGCTAACTTTGAGGTTTAGTTTGCTTTTCTTCTTCTAGTTCCTTGAAATGTAATGTTAGGCTACTTATTTGAAATATTTCTTCTCTTTTATTGCTCTATGCTTCCCTCTTAGAAACACTTTTGCTGCATCCTGTAGTTGTGTTTTAATTGTCATTTGTCTCAAGGCATTTGAAAATTTCCCTTATGATTTCTCCTTTGACCCACGGATCCTCTGTCCAATCTTGCTTGTCCTTCCACATATGCAGATTCTGAAAACACAACCTAGTCAACTTTCTGCATGCTGATTTCCATTTCACAGTCTGCTTCTTGGCAAATCAGCCTATGCCTCCTTCTTTGACACTTTCCTGTCTTTCAATTATCCTCTGATTTTTCTGCTTGTTTTATAGCAAAATTCAAAAGACCATTTATAGTCACTATTTTCACTTCCTCACTTTCCATTGTCTTGAACCCACTCCAATTAGGTTTTGTTGCTACCACTTCATAGAAATTGTTCTTGTCAGGGTCACCATAAATCCCATGATCCTCATCTTAGACCATCTTTCAGGAACATCTTCCATAATGAATACTCTTCTTTTTCTTAAGGCTTTATTTAGTATCCCCCGTTTATCACACGAACCTGGTTTTCCTCTCCTCCCTGGCTGTTTCTTCTCAGTGTCTTTTGCTGGATCACCCTCATCTTCCCAAACCCCAGAGCTCCGTCATTGACTTTCTTTTCTTCTTACTCTCCAGGATGAAAGTCAGAAAACTTTCTCTATAAAGGGCCAGATAGGAAATATTTTAGACATTGGGGCAATATGATCTCTGCTGCAACTACTTAACTCTACCATTGTGGTGCCAAAAGCACCACAGACATTAAAAAAAGAACATGGTTGCATTGCAATAAAACTTTATTTACAAAAACAATCAATGGCCAGATTTGGCCTGAGGGCTATAGGGATTCTAGGTAATCTTATCTGGTCCCACTGATTTGACTATCATGTCTAACTTCCCTAAATTCCAGATTGAGATATTTAAGCTGCTATTTGACATCTCTCAAAAGTCGTATGTACTAAAAGGAACCTCTTGACTTTTATCCATATATTTTTTCCCTAACCTGTTTTGCTTCCAATATTTCTTACTGCAGGAAATGGCATCACCATTTACACTGTATCTACACCACCTCACTGTCTTCTTCCTCCATTACCGACTGAGTTCAAGACATGAAATTTGCTCACTGCATTACTTCAATAGTAGTCAACAGCCATTTTTCTTTCCTTCTAATCCCTCTAGATCCAGTCTAAATATAATGCCAAAATAATACTTTAAAAAATGGAAGTTAGATCTTGACATTTTGCTGCTTAATACTGTCCAATGGTTTTCCATCTCATTCATAAATTTCCAGCTTCTTACCAGGGCTCAGAAGGCCCTAAATGATCTGATCTTCCCCTACCTTTCTGGTTTTGTGGTCTGTTATGTGTTTTCTTGCTCACTCCCTTCCAGACACACTGGTCTTTCTGTTCTGAGCATCAGGTTCATTCTTGCCATAGGCCTTTTGCATTTGCTAAGCTCTTCACTTAGAAATATGGTTTTCTCAATTTCTAACTTGCCTCAATTTCTTACGTAATTTGAATCTTTGTTTAAATGTCATCTCCTCAGAGAAAGACCTGTTGATTTTTTGTCTAAAGAGATTATTGCGTGTTATTTCTTACCTTAATCTTTTTAAATAATACTTATGAATATGTAAATTTATCTTGTGCATTTATTTCTTTACTTTTTGATTAACTCCTTTTACTATAATAAAGATTTGAGAGGGCAGAGACCACATTTGTTCCTTTCTCTACTTATGATGCATATAAAAGTATGTGGAATGTAGCAGGAAAACAATAAAAATCTGTTATTTTTATAGTTTTCCATTTAAACACGTATATTAAGAGCACACATTTTTCTTTGGACCTTCTGAAATGCTATTATCATGATTGTAAAGGAATAAACATGTTATAAACCCAGAAGTACCTAGAGAAGAATAGAGAAGGTATGAGTAAGCAGATGAGAAATGTTAACAAAATTCTGGAAGATGAGAAGCAGATGGATGAATGAAAACCACATTATCACTGGAAAGGAAACTGAAACTTAAATGTCTGAAGGAGCATGAAGAAGATAAGAAGAAGCAGCTGACTCATGACATAGAACTTTGGAAAGTCTCAGGCAAGTCACCTGGTATTTCCCAAGGTAGAGGTGAGGGGAAGGCTGAAGACAGGGGGATTTGTTGAAAGTTTATTTAAAAATGTTTGTAATTCTAGATGTCTTCTTTTGGCCAGAACACCAGATACTGTCCTACCCTTAATCCAGGCAGACAAGATGTGGGAAGTTTAGTCTCCAGAGAAAGAGTCTCCAAAAAAATGCTTTGGAGGTAGGTACTCAAGACAAAGCTGAGATTGGCATGAACCATGTATTGAAATGGGAAAATTTAATAAAAATCTGCTACCTTTATAGTGAAATTGCCAAGCTCTCTTTTCTGTAACTGGGCTTCCTTTAAGATACAGGCTGGATTTATTAACCCGAAATCAGGACAGTAAATGATTTCTCTTTAAGAAATGTAATCAGACTAAAGATGTACAGATATTGGTATTTGAGAGAACCCCTGATAATGCAGTCAGGCAGGTCCTTGTGTTATCATCATTCAGTGAGGCCTACCAATGAGAAAGTCTCACTAACACAACTTGATCATCTAATTACTTTTCACTCCCTTAACTCTCACAGATGAATAAATAATCAAAGACTGCCAGACATTTGAGTAAATCCTGTAACATGAAATACAGAAACTAAAACAAACTAAAAATAAGAGCTCAAAGAAAATGGAAATTATATGGAGACCAGAAGAAAACTGAAAAGAAAAAAGAGAAAAATATACCAGTATAATATCCTCATAGAAATAAGACAATAAATATATCATCCCATAAATGAAATCTTTTTTTTTTTTGAGACAGAGTCTCACTGTGTTGCCCGGGCTAGAGTGCCATGGCGTCATCTTAGCTCACAGCAACCTCAAACTCCTGGGCTCAAGCGATCCTCCTGCCTCAGCCGCCCGAGTAGCTGGGACTACAGGCATGCGCCACCATGCCCGGCTAGTTTTATTTTTTCCTATATATTTTTAGTTGCCCAATTAATTTCTTTCTATTTTTAGTAGAGACGGGGTCTCGCTCTTGCTCAGGCTGGTCTCGAACTCCTGAGCTCAAACAATCCGCCCGCCTCAGCCTCCCAGAGAGCTAGGATTACAGGCATGAGCCACCGCACCCAGCC
>CAUYSK010112160.1:0-11326 GCA_963575035.1 Avahi laniger
AATTAATTTCTTTCTATTTTTGGTAGAGATGAGGTCTCGCTCTTGCTCAGGCTGGTCTCGAACTCCTGAGCTCAGAACAATCCGCCCACCTCGGCCTCCCAGAGAGCTAGGATTACAGGCGTGAGCCACCGCGCCCGGCCTTTAAAACACAAGTTTCTGTTTGTTTAGAGTTGAGGCCTCTCTGTGTGGCCAGGTTGCAATGCAGTGGCTGTTCACAGGTGCAATGAGAGCACACTATGGCCTCCAGCTCCTGGGTTCAGTTGATCTTCCTGCCTCAGGCTCCCTAGTAGGCTGTGACGATTGGTGCGTGCCACCATGCCTGGCTCCAAAACACAAGTTTGATCCTATTGGGTCTTTGCCTGAAACTGTTCAATGATCCTTCATTGCCTTTAAGAAGAAGTCTAAATCCTTAACACGGCTTCTGAGATCGTCCATAGTCTGCTTGTCTCTTCTGAGCAGGGAAGGTCTCAGAATGGGCCATGCAGTTTTCACGTCTCAACCTAATTCCTCAGTTTGGCTTCTAAACCTTTCCGCTCCCTGCCAACCAGGGAGAGTCTACTTCTCTTTCTAGGTTTGTCACCAGAGTTACCCCTTCGTGGGAGCCTTTCTGTCTCCCAGGTTGAATTGATCAGTCTTTGTTCTCTGCCTCCCCCTTTACACACTTTCATTGCTGCCACCAGTAACAATTTCATTCACTTCTTTTTTTTTTTTTTTAACACCTGTAACATTCTGGAGGGCATAGGCAGTGTCTGTTTATCTTGTCCCTACTGTCTAGCATGCTGCATGGTGCATAGAAGGCATAAGATACATGTTTTCTGAAGAACGGTTAAATGCATGAGTAATGCTTTTCTTGGGAAAAATCCTTTTTGACAAATAAAAATCTTGGTTGCAGGCTGGTTCTCTTATTAGCCTATTTCTTTTTCCAAATTCTTACCACCAACCTGGTCCTTCTAAATGTGGTTAGTATTTGTAGTTAAGGTGTTGTTCTGATGAGGAAAAAAGAAAAAAAAAAAGGAAAAGCGGAGAAAAATGGCTGTTATCAAAGAGGCAAAAGCATTGTTCTCTTAAGGGTTATTATCACATATGACAACCACTCTCTCCCTAGCAACAACTGTTTATCATGTGCTTCTGTATCCAGAGATCCAGTTTCGCCTTCCTCACCCAGGCATAAACACTCAGGAGAGAGATTAGCTCCACTCCCTTTCATTCAGTGAGCTGACTATTCCCCCGGGGCTTTTCTCTAACCAACAGGCTGCTCCTTTCCAACAAGCCCAGCGTCCACGCAGTTGGCCCTACTCAGAGAGTGTCCTTTTCCGCCATGACCATCATGACAAAGCAAAGCCTGCCCTGTTCAGACTGTCTCTAAGGGCTGGACCCGGGCACAATGTCTAAGATGGGCAAGGCCCACTCGAGCTCTCGGGTGGCAGAGCAGTCAGTCACCAGCACAGCTGGCTGTCTCACGTCTGTGTCCATACAGACGCCTCAAGTAAGCTTTCATGGTCAGATTTTGGATATAGTTTTATAATTGTAACTCGTTTTCTGTTCTCCATTCTACTTGGATTTCATTATTCTTCCTTTGAAATGACTGATCTATCAATCTTTAAAATTAACGTTGGATTCAAAACACTTCTCAAAGCATTTTTCTGAGTTCTTTATTTATTTATTTATTTTTTTGAGACAGAGTCTCACTCTGTTGCCGTGGTTAGGGTGAGTGCCGTGGCGTAAGCCTAGCTCACAGCAACCTCAAACTCCTGGGGTCAAGCGATCCTCCTGCCTCAGCCTCCCGAGTAGCTGGGACTACAGACATGTGCCACCATGCCCAGCTAATTTTTTCTATGTATTTTTAATTGTCCTGATAATTTCTTTGTATTTTTTTTAGTAGAGACAGGGTCTTGCTCTTGCTCAGGCTGGTATCGAACTCCTGAGATCAAACAATCCGCCCGCCTTGGCCTCCCAGAGTGCTGGTATTACAGGCGTGAGCCACCATGCCTGGCCTTTCTGATTTATTGATAGAAACAATTATGATGTAGTAATGCTCCAGGTACTAGATATGGAACACTCGGCCACTTTACTCAACAGGTTACTGTTTAGAGGAGAGAACAAGCACTTAAATGAAATAAAATGTGATAAATGCTACACAAACTTGGGGAAGGCTTCACAAAGGAGGTGAAATCCTCTCTTTTGGCACAATGCCTTCTGCAGACTTTTCACTGAATTGTGTGTGAGTGTGTGTGTGTGTGTGTGTGTGTGAGTGTGTGAGTGTGTAGGAGGGGGTGTGGAGTTGGGTAAATGCAGACCCACTCTAGACAAAGCTGGTTAAGGTAGGCTGGGGCCAGAATGGTAAGGGCCTTGTTTGCCTTGATAAGGAGGAGTTTGGGCATTATCTTTTAGACAATGGTTATCCAAAATAGATTTGCAAGTAGAGAAGTAACAGGATCAGACTGACTTGTTTCTTTTTAAAACAATGTAAAACTAAAACTGAAGAAAATTCCCCCAAAGTGACGTGCCAGATGATCCAAAATTCCATTATGATAATTCGTAAATAGTTTCCTAGCACATCTCCTGAGATCTTAAGGGGGCCACTGAGTCAGGTCAAAGCCCAAATGTTGACTGTGATTCTTTGTATGAAGGATATGGAATTCTCATCTTCCTTAGGCTGTAAAAGCAAATCTTTTCGCATGTCAGCTCACTACAGCCCTTGATCACTGACACTGTTACTAGGGAACTTGCTTCTTCTCATGTGCACCACTGTGTTTTATAACCATTCCTTTCTCTTTGGGACAGAAACAGGGAGGTGCTGGCACTTCCCTTTGGCTGTTACCTATCAAATTCATTATGGCAGAATCTTATGTGACTCACTTTGTTCATTCACTGAGCTATTGTTTACATATTTTCCTTCAGTTCTACATATTGGTTTTTATTTTAAAATAGGTATTTTCTGGTTACAGCATAACATATATTATTTTGAATACTATATACTTTGGACACTATAGAAATATTAAAGGAAAATACAAGTCTTTTATAATTCTAACCCCTAAAGATAATTTCCTTAGTATACAGGCTTCCAGCTTTTTTCTGTCTTTTGCTTAAACCAATACATGTAGCTGTGTAGTATTCTGTAGCCTGTATTTCTCAGTGAACATTTTGGATAAAATAGCACAAATAGATTTACTTAACAGATAACAGTATTAGACTTAATGGGTAATTCTACTCTTTGGGAGATTTCCATCGTTTCCAGTTTTTCATGTTATCCATAATATTTCCTTAGGATAAAAGCCTAAAAATGGAATTTCAGGAACATCCTATGAGCATCTTGAATTTTAGTATTTGTTGCCAAATTATCCTCTATAGTTATGGTAAAAATTTTACACTCTACTTACAGAATATGAGAGTACCTGTTTCAGCAAATGCTTGCCAATATTATGTGTTTTCTCTCATTTTTATCTTTGCCAATATAATAGTCAAAAAACTTTTCATTCTGACTTCACATGGTATAATTCATAGCAAAAAACATGTATACCCCCTAAATTTTTTGAAATAAAATGTGGATTTCTTCATTTGTCGATAGGTTAAATGTATTTTTGTAAGTTTATTAATCATTTCTATTTCCTTATTTGTGAATGTCTGTTCATAGTCTTTAGCATTTTCTTTTGGTGGTTTGCTCTTACTGGCTGGTGAGGCCTTTTTCTGTATGTGTCCTCTGTCATCAAATAATTTTTTCCTGGTTGGATTAGAATCCCTGGATTCCATTTATCTTATTTTTTTTCTTTATTATAGTCACATGTAGGTAGTCAGTTTATCAGCTCTTTCCTTCCTTCATTATTTACTTCTTCCCCAGATTCATTTTTTTAAAAAAGGATTACATACATCCACTTATCATGCAGTTCAAAACACACAGCATCAAAGATAAGTTCATACATAAAAACTATGATTTTTTCTTTGCAATACAGTATCAATCCTGTCCCCCTTTACCCACCGCCCCTCACAGCCCCTTAAAGGAATCCACTGTATTTTCAATTACCTAGTGGCTCAAGAGATTTTGAAAGTTCTTAGCTGGGATTACACGTATTTGGAATGACAATTTAGTTAGCACGTATGACTAGCTTTTATTGATCATTAAAATGTATGAGAATTGAAACAATTGAAAAATTATGTATCTTAAGAGTAATTTTCTAAATATATTTAAAAAGAATACTGTGTTTAACTTCCCTTAAAATTGCTTTTTTAGGTCTTATATATGATACAAATCAAAGGAGCATGCAAATGAAGTATTATTTGGATTTTGGGGCCAGTAGAGTTAACTTGGGGGTTAGAAAATGCCCTTTTGAACACTGATCTCCTCTTAACGTGCATAATTTTCTGGATAAAGAAAGCCATCATTATTCTTCTCATGTCGAAATGATACAGATGGTATAGTCCTTAGCTTATGCACATCCTTTATAACTTCAAAATAGGTTTGAATGATGTATTAATTTAAACTTTGATTATGCATAATAGGAAGGCCCGATGAAGCTTATTAAGATTATTCCTTGACTTAATTCAATGACAGATGATTCCTTGACTTAATTCAATGTTATTTTTCTGCAGATACTTCAAATATATTTAAATATTTAATTTTAAGCAGTCACTAGGGCTATCACCATAGTCTTACGTTTACAAAATCCCCCAAACAAATTTCAATTTGTAATAATATTTTTTCAGGAATCAAGCACAATTAACAATGGTGTCAGACTCACAGCAGCAGACATTACCTTTCCGCAACATCAACCAGATCTTTTAAGGTTGATGAATTCCCAACAGCATAAATTATAATTAAGAGTATCAACATCCTGAGGTGATACATTCTTCACCCAAAACTCTGTGGGGATTTTCAAAGTGAGAAATTCTTTTGTATCTTTGAAAACAGGCAAATCAAAGGCATTTCTTTTAATCTGGCTTAGGTCCAGGCCAGTGAGGGGCCCTAATAAGGAACAAACACATTAGCACCAAAAGAAAATGATAATTAGAAACGAAATCTTAATCCATCTATAGCCCACAGGCTGGGATTTCTAAAGCCCTGCCACTGGACTTTAAATGTAAAAATCACTTTCAAATGTGTAAAATGATAATGTCCAAGAGTATTTGCATGTGAAAATGAGCGGTTTATGTGCATAATTAGTTAGTTGAGTACCTTTTGTTGGAGGGTGGGGATGGAGGTCCTCTAGGAACTGTTGGGTTTGTGGGGGGTAGTTGGGTGAAACAATGTTTTACATGAAAGCACTAAATTTAAGAGTGGATTTATCTTTCAAATTGAAAGTTAAATCTCAAGTGTTAACAATTAAGCAAATTAATTCCAATCTGAAGTGATTTATTTTAATCGTGGCTCTCTCATTCCTGGTTCTATTTACTGGGATCCAGCTGCCCTCTTAATATTGAGAATTAAAAGAAGTGGGGGAAGTAACAGGACAGAAGTAACAGAAGACATTAAATAATAGACTGTAAATCTCCAGTATCCTAGGGTTGGAAAGGAGATTTCTGAATATGTGATAACTGCTGTTGTTATCAGAGTAATCTTAGCACAATGGGTTAATAGTTCTTTATTTTAGAGAGTTCCCTGAAATGCCATCCTATGTATATTTACTAATTTTTTTCATTGATAAAAAGTTTGGCTATCATCCTAGAATACAATGAGTTCTACATTAGCTATTGAGATGTAACAAAAGCTGCTTTCTTACATATATTTTTCGTAAGGCTTCCTCCAAGTGATTCAATATCTGCAGTACATCAGGAAAATGTGGTGATTAATATTGCATGATGTAGAACACTAAGAGCTCTCCCTGAAGACGATAGTTCTTCTTGAAGACCATGTTCCTGAGTTTCTATACCAACTTACAAAAGGGAACCTTAGGCAAAAAAAAAAAAAAAAAAAAAAAAAGTTTTAAATCAGGAATTGAACACCACCAAATTTGCCTATATAGACAAACATGCTTACCATGTAATAATTGTTACACTACAAGTAAAATGGTCATTGTGGGTTTTATAGAATAAACGTGGCATAAGTCAAAAACCATATTCAGGGTCTCCAAGAAGTGGTAGATCGAATTCAGATTTGGTAAACTTGAGCCTGCTATGGTATACAGAACATTCTCATAACAAGCCCAATACTAAGTATTTCTTTTAGGAATGTGAATGTTCTGATGTCCTTAATTCCTGGGGAGGGCTAGTTCACAAAGACAAATTCTTTTCTCCTTAAATCTTCTTTTTTTCCTAGCTTACTTTATCTTTATCTTACAGTTAACCTATAAGGCTATGTTAATTTTATGTACAGATAGCACATTCCTGTTTGATCTTACTTCTCTTCCTCTAACCCCTGCAGCTGCTGGGCCTGAAGCTTCTCACAGCATAATTTTGTCCTGGATGTGTTCTGAGGATAGACAAATCCAAGATACTCAAATACACTTTTTATAGTCCCCTGAAGCAAGGCAATTGAAAACCACTTAGTTGGAGGACAATTTTGAAACACACCCATGCTTTTTAAGTGCTTTGAAACTAGAATTGCAGATAAGCACAAATAGCAGTTACAGGTAGAGATTGTCCTTTAAAATAAAGTCATTAGACTGACCCATGATTTTAAATCACCTTTGTACATGAGTTCTTCTGTGACACCTGAACATTTTAGCAGTTTTACCATCCATAAAGCTATCAGTAACATTGCTAATGTAGGGAAGAAAAAGTCATGTTCTGAGTCCCAATGTAACATTAAGCAGGGATTTCAACTTTCTGGTGGGAAAAATGTCTTGGGTGACTTTGTACTTAGATCCATAGACATCAATGGCAAACACTTGTTTATGGACCCAACTTTGGAATTTTGGGAAAAAAGTTACATTCAGAAAATGTATGGAAATTCATGGGCTGTTCACTCCAAAATTTCCAAAAGTCAGCTATCACCACCCTATAGAGCCTGTGCATGAGATTGTCTGCTGCTCAATAGTTACGGCCTGGAAACCATGACAGCAATATTTTCTAGGATTGTACCATGACGTTTGTGTGAAGTCGTGAATAACAATGAAGCACATTTTCAACACTGAGATTTATGGTAGAACTTTAAAGGCGCTAATTTCAGGATTAACCAATTATAGGTGCCTTCGAACACATTATTTTCTGAATTCCATATTTTTGACTTGGAAACTCAAGCAAGATGCCCCTAAATCCAAGTTTTTTTTTGATTATTCTTAGTAATCATGAATAAGAAAAATTCAATCAGATCAGTAGTAAATAAGCACCTGTATGTTTCCAAGAAGTAGAGCTTGAATATTATTAGGATTTATTTTATCTATAAGAATTTTTTTCTTTCTGTTAAAGGAAGCAGACATTGAGTGGGTAAATCTGCAGTAAACTGAAGAGGAATTACAAGAATCAGTGGTTATAGAAAGTTCTCATCACTCCCTGCCCCATTCTAATGTATTTGTGATTGAGCACATCAAGGACCAAGAAAAGTGGAAAAGCAGACAAAAGCTCACTAAGTCAGAAATGTCTACCTCTCTGCTTAGGAAAATCTACCTTTCAGACTTGGACGTACTTAGGTCTGGATGAGTTATCATAGCTGCTTCAAGAATCTCAACACATAGTGCCTTTTAAGGAGATTTATTGTTTGCTATCATATATGTGTATATATGTACATACATATATATAGTATTTGTATGTATACAGTCATATACTGCATAACGACATTTTGGTCAACAACAGACCATATATATGATGGTGGTCCCATAAAATTATAATACCACTGTGTTACAGTACCTTGTCTATGTTTAGATATGTTCGATACACAAATAACTTTCCATTGTGTTGCAATTGCCTACACTATTCAGGACAAGAACATGCTGTACAGGTTTGTAGCCTAGGAGCAAAGGCTATGTCATATAGCCCAGGGCTGTAGTAGGCTACACCATCTAGGTTTGTAAAAGTCCACTCCATGGTATTTGCACAATGATGAAATTGCCTAATGATGTATTTCTCCAAACGTATATCCCTGTCGTTAGATGATGCATGACTGTGTGTGTATCTATCTGTCTCTTATAGTTTGCACAACAGTGATATCTATGGGCTTGGAGATTTTTCCAAAGCTTTCTACCACCTGCCTGCATAGTCCTTCAAATACCAGCAGATGAAGCAAGACTCATTCTCTGAGCCTAGGAGAAGCCCTTTGGTGAGGCTTTGGGAGGAGATGGCCTGGGGCTAGAGGAAAAGAATATGGGGTAGAGACCTGAGGTTCAGGGGAACAGCACTAGTGTGAAATGAGGGGCAGTAGAGACAGTCACAGCCAGGGCTTGTTGCTTAGAGAAGTGCAGGAGAGAAAGGACGGGGTAGAATGCAGAGATGCCTGCTGCTTAACCGTTAATGATCTAGAGAGCAAATGTCTCTCTTGCCTCATTCTCCTCCCACCCCGTGGTCCTAATGGGAGCGGCGTGCTCACTGGGCACGCATCTGCCCACATCTCAAGGAGGGCCGATGGGGTTGGAGCAGACTGTGTAAGGAGCAGAGAGCGATGTTCATGAGGACGAGGAGTCCAGAGGGAGGCTCCTAACACACTGTGTAGAATCAAGGGCTCAGGAGCGGGCTGATGAATGAATAAAGGTTTGACTTTCTCCCTTGAATTTCCCTTTCCTAAAAAATTTCTAGTTCCTGGGTGTGGGATCAGGTTGTGCCACGCGTATAAGAAGTCCTGGCTTCAGCAGTCCTTTACTCTTGAGTGATAAGTCCTAGAATCATAGCAAAAATGAGCACAGAGCATACCCCAAACTACTTTCCCCCTGTTCTTCATACTGATAGTAAAACCAGCTCGCTGACACTTCCCAGGCTACACTAAGCAGGTTTCCCAGCTGTGCTTCAACACCCTTTGTTGATACTCTAGCACATCCTCATATCCCCCATAAGAAAGGGTCCAAAAATGTCCCCCACTTCTTAAATCCTTAACACCTCCCTTGGGATTCTTTATGCAGCCGAACCTCACTTCCTACCTCAGCGATAAGATCTCTGCCATCTGGAGCTCCCTCCACACCTTAGCATACCAGGGTGCATTCCTGGCCCTAAGGTTTTGCTAAAGCTGTTTCCTTCTGCTTCCTCCCCTCCCCCTCGGATTCCATCCCTTCCCCCTGCAACTTAATCCTTCCCATCCTTTAGGGCCTAATCTAATCCCTGGCTCCTCCACAAAGTTTTCCTCGACATTTCCTGCCCACAATGATATCTTCGTTCTTTGAACTTCAGTGGAGTCTGTCATAAAAAGTCCTAGAATCACCAAACCAGCAGCGCCTTCAATTGCCTTTTAGTCTAACCTCATGGGTTTCCATATTTGCCTTGCCCTTTAGCTGGTTAATGGCTGAGCGGGGACTGGACCGCAGCGTTCTGCCCTCCAGTGCTGTGTTAGCTGTGCTGCCCTATTTTAAAAATGAAGGGCCAGATGTTTCTTCTCTTTCGCAGGTTGTCTGATACTGGTGCGTGGCATTCCGAACCCTGGCAGTTGTCCTCCTCATGACAGGCATGGTCCCATTTTACACCTCCCCATTTCCTTGGAGGGAGGGTTTGAGGTTGGTCTTGGGGACTGGAGGCAGGAGCTCAGGACGGGAGAAGCGGGAGAACGGGGTTGGGATGACCGTATTAAATGGCCGTCAGAGTTGACTGCTTCCTTCTTTGTTCTATTTCTGTCCTTGTCAAATATTCTGTTACGCATGGGCACAGCTAAAACTGCTTCCCAGTTTCAGGTTCTCTCTTCCACTAGACTGTGAGCAGCTTGAGGACGGGGCCAAACATGTCCCCCACCTGGCACAGCATTAATAATTAGTCCCCCGGTTAACACTGGTTCACCTGTATTGAAGCCATAGCCTCTCTCTGGGTCCCAGTTTCCTTTTGCCATGAAATAAAATATTTGCACCAGATGATTTCAAGAATCCTTTCCAGTTCTAATTTCTGCAGTCAATCTAAGCTTCTTACAAATCAAAAGCAGAAGTAACAACTGTTAACTTGTGGGCTGAGTTGGGTCTACGTTATGTTTTTGCTGTTTGTGTTGTTGTGAGTTGTTTTGTTTTTTGCTTTTTGGTTGCATTATATTAAAAACTTTTAATTAGCTTTCAGCGGTTAAAAGGCATCATACAAAATTATGGATTTTTAACTTCTCCCCCCAAACCATGGCACAGGAAGCCTGCTTTCCCTCAGGCAGCGGTGGCCAGAGTGCTGTCCCCTGCGGCTTCCACCTGCAGACTCATGTGTAGAGTCCCCCAATTCCCTCCAGGCCCACGTTACCCTAAATACTGTCCATCCTGATTTTGTAATCCCTGCCCTCAGAGTTGCCCAAAAAGACTTGCTAGAAAGAGGAGCTGGAGGAGGGAGAGGCGGAGTGAGGATTTGGGGAATGAAATACTGGAATGACAAATTCTAACATGGTAACAGTGGTCACCCCTAGAAACAGAGATACAGGAGGTAGGAGAAAGAAGAAGACTTTTACTTTTTATCTGAAACTGTTATATCCTGATAATCCACCAACTTCGAAAATCCAAGGTGAAAACTTAAAGTCACATCAACGACTTGAAAGTCGCTAATATTCACTTTGCCAGGGTTTTGAGTCTGACCAGATCAAGCCCTTTGACAAATGGATGATTTACCAATATTGCACGCCAGGCACTATATAAAGGAGTTGCAAAAAGGAAAACACATGATTTCTGTCCTCCTTTTTTCTCACAATCTGTCAGATTTCAGCTCTTGACTAGAGACAGGATAGAGATTGTGGATTTTGTGGGAGGATTTGAGTGCCATCACCTGAGTAGTTCATTCTGGTAATAGAGAGTGATGCATTATTAGAAAAATAATATTTCATAATAATGTAACTGTTGCTACTACTGCTACCATTTATGGAATACTCTTGGGTCCCAGGTGTATATATATTCTGTATGTATGTGAGCTCTAATCCCCATAAAAATCTTGCAAGTGTAAGGAAGAAAAAAATAGTATTTTTTCTTCACCCAGTGGTTGACACCTCTGTAACAAAAAACAGATTAACAAGAGAAAAGCATGACAAATTTATTTAACCAAAGTTTTACATGACATGGGAGCCTTCAGAAATGAAGGCTCAAAGACATAGGGAAAACTGTAAAATTGTATTTTTTTGCTTAGGTTTGATGAAGAATGGACACTTGTGTAGAAGTATGATTGGAAGCCGGGCGCGGTGGCTCACGCCTGTAATCCTAGCTCTCTGGGAGGCCGAGGCGGGCGGATTGTTTGAGCTCAGGAGTTCGAGACCAGCTTGAGCAAGAGCGAGACCCCGTCTCTACCAAAAATAGAAAGAAATTAATTG
>CAUYSK010112164.1:0-16853 GCA_963575035.1 Avahi laniger
ACTCCTGGGCTCAAGCGATCCTCCTGCCTCAGCCTCCCGAGTAGCTGGGACTACAGGCATGCGCCACCATGCCCGGCTAATTTTTTCTATATATTTTTAGTTGTCCGATTAATTTCTTTCTATTTTTTTAGTAGAAACGGGGTCTCACTCTTGCTCAGGCTGGTTTCGAACTCCTGAGCTCAAACAATCCGCCTGCCTCGGCCTCCCAGAGTGCTAGGATTACAGGCGTGAGCCACTGCGCCTGGCCCACAGTCTCATTCTTTATGAGCACGTAGCCTAGTTGGGACTCTGATGAAATCAAATAAATGTAAAATTCCAACTGTGCTTTGGGATTATTAATAATAATAGGAAGTTTGACTCTGACACATCACAGAAGATTGTTGTAAGAAAAGGTTTGTGTGAGTTGAGATCTCAAGATTTCAAGGATGAGTAGATATTAACCACACAGAGGAGTCAGCATGTGCAAAGGCCCGGGAGTGGAAGGACCTTGAACTACTGGGAGAAGAAAGTCAGCGTTCCTGGAGCTCAGAGCCAGGCCTGGGTGTGAGATGAGGCTGTAGAGAAAGTCAGAAGTCACACCAGGGGGGGCCTTTCAGGCCACAGTTATGCTGTTGGTCTTTATCTTGGGAGCAGTAAGCACCCTCTGAAGGACGTTCATTCCCTGGAGTGCAATGGCAGGGAACGTGAGCACTCTGGCCACAACTGGAGACACCTGTTAGGAGGTTCTTCTTGTCCCTGGGCAGGAGGTGGGAACTTGAAAAGAGGCTGTACCAGACGAAGGCCAGTTCCCTCCTCAGAGCAGGCTGGTGCTTCTCTGGAGCCCGTGTATGCGTGCAGCTCTTTGCGGGGTGGAGGCCTCATGCTCTGAACAGTATCTCCTGCTGGTCTCAGCTCTCCTCTCAAAATCTCAGGGACAGCACAGCAAATCTCCACCGGTTTTTCCCTTCTGGAAGAAGATGGAAAGAATATGCTTTTAATAATTTCATTTGCTTTTGTGATTTAAAAATGTTTTACTCGAAGTTCCTGAAGACAACCTTGAGGGTATGTGCCAAAGCATCTTAGTAACAGTCCAGAACTTATAAAAAGGCCAGAGTAGAACGAAGTTGGTTTCTTTATTCCCCCGCAGGTATGTGTGTGTTCATGTATTAAAAGTCATCTACTAAATAGTGTTCCATGAGAAATTAGGAAAATGATGTAAATGGCTGTATTTTAATCTACTTTAACATCTTTTGTTTAGATCATTACATAAAACTTTACCGAGATATAATTCACATACTATAAATGTCTCTCTTTTAATTTTATTTATTTATTCACTTAGAGACAGGGTCTCACTCTGTGACCCAGGCTGGAGTGCAGTGGCAAGATCATAGCTCACTATAGCCTCAAACTCCTGGGCTCAAGTGATTCAGCCTTCCAAGTAGCTGGGATTATAGGCATGAGCCTCTTTTTCTTCTTTTAAAATCAATTCATTTGTTTGAATCAGAATCCAAGCAAAATACATACATCACATTTGGTTGATAGGTCTCTAAAGTCTTTTTCACTTACGAGTTTCTCCTTCCTCTTTTTTTCCATTGCAATTTAGTTATTGAAGAAATTGAGTTATTTGCCTTGTAGAATTTGCCCAAAGCATTTATTTTTAATAGCTGCCCAAAGTAGGAGGTAGAGCGAAGTTTGCAGTGCAGACTTTGGAGAGTCAGGCGTATCGTGGGTTTGAATCCTGGCTCTGCCCCTTACTTGCTGTGTATCCCTGGGAAGCGCCCATCTCCCCCAGGCCTCAGTGTCCTCCATTGTAAAATGGGCACAGACGTGGGTTAGATAATGCATGGAAAGTGCATGGCACACACAAGGTGCTCAATCAACCTTTTTTTATTTTTTGAGACAGAGTCTCACTCTGTTGCCCGGGCTAGAGTGCCGTGGCTTCAGCTTAGCTCACAGCAACCTCAAACTCCTGGGCTCAAGCGATCCTCCTGCCTCAGCCTCCCGAGTAGCTGGGACTACAGGCATGTGCCACCATGCCCGGCTAATTTTTTCTATATATTTTTAGTTGTCCAGATAATTTCTTTCTAATTTTAGTAGAGACGGGGTCTCGCTCTTGCTCAGGCTGGTCTCGAACCCCTGAGCTCAAACAATCCGCCCTCCTCGGCCTCCCAGAGAGCTAGGATTACAGGCGTGAGCCACCGCGCCCGGCCAACCTTTTTATTTTTATCATTATTTTTATTTTCAAGCTAAGGGAAAAGTCAGCAATCGTCAACCCTGGCTAGTCTTGAAAAATTATTCTTTGCAAGTTTAAAGAAGGGGAAGTTGGCTGGGCTAGAGACCTGAGAAGTACCGCACTTGGGAGTGTGACTAAAAACAGGGTCCTCTGCAGAGCTGAGGGGCTGTTCTTCATCACTCCCCACCCCACGCACCACTTTTTAGAACCTTATCTACCCTGGTCTGGCTTTGCCATCAAGCCCATGTCGTTATGAAGTCCACAGTTTCCCGATACGGGGACGCAGGTGACGAACCAGGCTGTGCGGCAGTGTCGTTATCCAGCCAAGTCTGGCCCCTTCAGGGAACATGCAGCAAAATAATTTAGAAGAGGGTAATAGTTAATCCAGACAAACACATTTGGTACTACTGCAGAATATTCAGGCACTGTGGAACTTAGAGAGAGGAAAATATTTTTGTGTAGGGGGCACCCAAATCTTATCACAAAGGTGATCTTTGCCTGAGAGCTGCAAATTGCCTGTCCATAAATCCATCCATCTATGCATTGATTCATCATCACCCATCCATCCATCTATCCATCCATTAATTCGTTTATCAGCCAACATTCATCTCCTGTGTGGTTAAATAGACAAAGCCCCTGGTATCTGTTTTAAATTAGGTCTAATATCCGCATGGTCCCTGAACTCCACTCAACACCTGTTTGCAGCCTAAGTGTGAATCCAGATGCCTCTGGGTGACAGAGAAATGAGATGAGACTGCTCCCTCCACACCGGCCCCGGACTCCACAGTTCCCATCACACGTTCAGAAAATAGCTTCCTTTCATGGCTGCTTAATTATTATGGCTTAGGAGACCATAATACTAAATTAAAGTGAAATGTAATTGCTCTGCCAGTTTTCACACTGCCAGAATTCAGCTGATAACAACAGGATTCTGTGAGCATCTCCAAGGAAGAATTTGCTGTTGGTGACAAGGGGAAGAAAGAAACAAAACTCTCCTTTCCACATCTGCCCTGCAGTCAGGCTGACACAACAGAAATGGAAAACAATTGGCACAGTCGTAAAATTCTATGACAAAAGGAAACCTGTGAAATAGAAAAATAGATTTCTTGGGGGAAAAAACATAACTTCCTTTGACGACACTGTATTTAGGAAAAAAAATCTGTAGTTTGAGGATATTAAGGTCATTAAAAGGAGCAGGCTTTTTTGGGGGGGCAGGGAGATGGAGACTCTTAATACCCCCCAAACATTCCCCTTCAAATTTGTATTAAAGTTAATCATCTATTGGAAGCCAGAAATGATATTGGAAAATCATTATTTTACAAACGGAAACTATTATAATTTAAAAGGGTGCAAATGAAACCATACATTTTCAGAAGGAGATCAATGAAAACCACTTTATTAGAAAATATAAATCACTTTTTAATTTCAGATGCAACAAGAAAAGAACTCATTTTTTCTGTTTCATTGAAATTGATTGGTACACCTGCAGAGAAAAGCAGCTTTATCATCTCGTTATCAGCCAATTAATATGCAGGTCTAAATGTGAATACTATTCCAGTTAACTAGAAATGGATGATTTTATTGAAGTCTTAATAGACTAGGAAAAGCTGCCTTCCACCCTGCTAAATGAGGTCAGTTGAGAAAAAAAAAAAATCAGAAGTGCATAAATTGGGATGGGTGGAATCTAAAACAATTTCCCTAACTCTTCAGACCATAGAGAAAGGAAGGCAAAGTGACATTTCTGAAAGCAGAGGAAACTTCTAGGTGGAAGAAAAATTAGAATATTGAGTTTTCTTTTAATTGAAAAAGAGAACTATTTGGGTTTGATTCAGAAGTCTGACACTCTCACTATTCAAAACTTGACAGTCCTTAGTCCTTAGCCTCATCTCCATTTTAATCACAGGTCAAGATGAACTGCAAAATAAATGAAGTCTATTTACCTCTCTCCCATTTTTTCTTTTCTGTGCTCATTTTCTGCCCTGAGATGTTCTCCCTGACGCACCAAAAACCTAGCATCCTTAAGTTCCTTTTACCTTTTATCTACCAGACAGATAAGTGTCCTTGGGATAAACTAATTCACACTGAGGTACAACTGACTGGTAGGCTCAAAGTGTTACCATTTCCAAGAATAAAGCAGAGGATGACAGAGTAATATGGGAGAGAGTAGGAGATACCCGCCTCCATGCCCCTCTCAAATACACACACACACAACATTTAGCTACCCACGAATGAAAATAGCCCTGAGTACATATTGTTGCTATAGAACCTATAGCAACACAGTGGAGAAAAAACAGAGAATAACTGTACAGAAACGATCACTGAGGAGATCAGCACAGCTGATACATTTAGAGATGGCTAGGAACAAAGATGACTGGGAAGGCAGCTACCAGTATTAGCCGCACAGCAGGTGCCACTGCAATCCCTAGTGACCTGTTGGGCAGAGGACCCAGCAAGCTTTGACACTGACTCAATAGTCCCTGCAGCAGCCACGAACTCCCTGGAGCTTTCACAGCGGAGATCCCTTTAGTGTTTGTCAGTGTGGATCTCAGCAGCCTGATCCACAGAGAACACTGGCAAATTTTGCTATTGAGGTAACCTATAGCCATCACTGCCACAGACCTCTTGGAGAGGGAGATGCTGCTGTACCCCTCTCCCCAAGAAGGAGCTACTGCTGTGCTGCCGCAGGACCGAGGGCCCTCCTCCCCTCAAGCCTATGCATGCCTTACATCCTGGAGCTGTAGCCACTCTGCACATGCCCATGCCTCAGACACTGGAGACACCACTGCTATGGGCAGTGTCCCAGATCCTGGAGCCACGGGTTTCTCAACATGTGCTCATGCTCCAGACCCAGATCTGTGGCTGCTCCATGAGACTGTGCATCAGACACTGGTGCCACCTCCAAAGCGAGCACACCCATGAACTGAACCCAGTGCCAAGAGGGATCCCCTTAGCCATGATTTCCTTCATGGGAGAATAAGAGATCATGAGGACCCCAGAAGCTTTCGCCACTGAAAACCTCAACAGCCCTGTTGCTGCTATAGACACCCACAGCCTTGGTTGCTAAGGACTCTTGCAATCTTTACTAACACTGACTTCAGGTGACAGAGCTACACAAACACTATGCTGCTGTGCCCTCACCACACCTGGCAGTTCTGCACCCCACTCAGCTAGAGCCCAAACACCCACCCACAGGTAAAGATCTTCCCTCACTAAAACCAGTTGGTAAAGCCCAGCAGAGGTGACAGCTCTATCAGATGCACAGATATCAATGCAAGGCAATAAGAAACAAAAAAATCAAAGAAACATGGCACCACCAAATAAACACAATAATTTTCCAGCAACCGACCCTAAAGAAATGGAGACATACAAATTTCCTGACAAAGAATTCAAAATAATTTTGTTAAGGGAGTTCGGTGTGCTACAAGAGAACACAGACACTTTAACAAAATCAGAAAAATAATATTAGCAAATGGAAAGTTCAATAAAGAGATAGAAAACATGACCAATGAGGCATGAGTTGCCCTCCTCCCAAATCTGAGGAGAGATACGGACTTCCAGGGACATGAAGCTGAAAGATTTCTAATCAGGTTAAACCAAAAGAAGTCTTTGCCAAGACACATTATAATCAAACTGTCAAAAACAAAGACAAGTCCGTCTGCAGATTCTGTTATGGTGAATATAGCCAGTCAGGAGCTTCTGGGCTCTGATCTCACTTCTCATGTATGTGAAAATGCTCATCCAGGTGGGATATAAGCCTCTTCTTCCAACTATAGGACAACGTATTTTTGGATAGCAAAACTTCCTGGTCTCTTTTGTTATGCTCACGATGTGGAGAATGTTAATGGGAGGCATGGGTCGTTCACAGGCTTAATGCAAGGCTGTGTTTAGGAGTTCTTGGAACTATGCTCCATGGTAAAGTTTTACAGCATTACCAGGAGTGTGACAAGATTGAGGAGTTAGGACTTTGAAATATACAAAAAGAAATCTCATTTTCCTTTGATTGAGTTATCGAGGAGACAACTCAAGAGATGATTGCTCCTTCTGCTGCTGCCCTTATCACGAATCCCTTCCAGGTGAACACTCTGAGATCTATGGTACAATTCATTGGCAGAGAATACAAGTATTGTGGGCTTTGGGACTTTATAGGAACCATCTATCAGGAAGAGGGCATCCTAGGATTTTTTATAGGTCTTGTTCGTTACCCCCAGGTGACATCTTTTCTTTGTGGCTCTGTAACTCACTGGCTTAGCTCCTTACATCTATGCACTGGACAGTGGAGTTTCCACCATGAATGAAATAAAGACTTGTTCCCAAGCTGTCACAGGATTTTTTTGCCAGTATGTTGACCTATTCCTTTCTGCTTGTCTCTAACCTTATGGCTGTCAACAATGACGGGCTTGCTGGTGAATGCCCTCCTCACTCCCCTCCATGTATACTTCTTGGATAGATTGCTGGTGCATGCTACAAAAAGAGGAAATATGAGCTGAAGAAATATTTTTGTTTTTCTGGAAGGTCTTCTTCAGGAAGACTTATTGTCGTGACCTGAGAATGTTAATTTGAAAATGTGGGGCAGGGAGAGTGATATTTCTGTCCCATGTGCACAGAATTATGGGAGAGAAGGCTGATTTCTGTACAACGTGGTACACTTTTAAAATAATCATTTAATATTGGGGAAAAAATCAAAGACAAAGACTTTTGAAAGCTGTAAGAAAAAAGAAGTTCCTTACATTTAGGGAAACTCCTTATATGATAGCCATATAAAGCTTTCAGTGAATTTCTTAGCAGAAACTTTGCAGGCCAGGAGAGAATAGGATGATATGTTTAAAGTGCTGAAAGAAAAAATTGCCAAGCAAAATACTTTACTTGGCAAAGCTGTCTTTTGGAAATGAAGGAGAGATAAAGAATTTCCCAGACAAACAAAAGCTGAGGGAGTTGATCATCATTAGATCCACCTACAAAAAATGTTAAAGGGAGTTCTTCAAGCTGGAATGAAAGGATGCTAATTAGTAACAAAAAACATAAAAGTATGAAACTCACTGGTAAAAATAAGTGTACAGTCAAATTCAGAATACTTAAATGCTGTCATAGTGGTGTATAAATTATTTGTAACTCTAGTAAAAAGGTTAAAAGACACAATATTAAAAATAACTGTAGCTAAAATAATTCATTAATGGATACACAATATAAAAAGATTATAAACATCAAATGGGTGTGTATGAGGTAAAAGTGTAGAATTTTTGTATGTGATTGAAGTTAAGTTGTTATTAGCTTAAAATAGACTGTTATAACCATAAATTGTTTAATGTAAGCTTCATGGTAACTACAAATCAAAAACCTATGGTAGATACACAAAAGATAAAGAGAAACAAATCAAAGCATAAGAAAAATCATCAAATCACAAAGGAAGACAACAAGAGAGGAAAAAAGAAACAGAGAATCAACAAAACAACCAGGAAACAAATAACAAAATGGTAATTGTAAGTCGTTACCTCTCAATAATTACCTTGAATGTGAATGAATTAAATTCTCCAATAAAAACACATAGACTGGCTGAAGGGAATTAATGAAACAAGACTCAGATATGCTGCCGTGAGAGACTTACTTCAGATTTAAGGACACACAGACTGAAAGTGGAGGGATGGAAAAAGATACTCCATGCAAATGGAAACCAAAAGACAGCAGGGCTGGCTATGCTTATATCAGACAATAATCTTTAAGTAAAAACTGTAGAAAGAGACAAAAAGGCCATTATATAATAATAAAGGGGCTAATTCATCAAAAGGATATAACATTTGTAAATATGTAAACACCCAACATTGGAGCTCCTAAATATGTGATGTAAATATTAATTGATCTGAAAGGAGAAATAGACAGCAATACAATAATAGTAGGAGAGTTCAATATCCCACCTTTAACAATGAGTAGATCATCCAGACAGGAAATCAATAAAGAAACATTGGACTTGAACTACACTTTAGACCCATCAGACATGTATAGAACATTCCATCCAACTGCAGCAAATACACATTCTTCTCCAGTGCACATAGAACATTCTCCAGGATAGATTATATGTTAAACTACAAAACAAGTCTTAACAAATTTAAGGAGATTGAAATCATATCAAGTATCTTTTCTGACCATGGTGATATGACACTAGAAATCAACAACATGAGGAAACCAGGAAAATTCACAAATTGCGGAAGTTAAACAACATACTCCTGAACAATCAGTGGGTGAAAGAAGAAGTCAAAAGGGAAATGAAAACTATATTGAGACAAATGAAAATGGAAACACATCATATCAAAACTTGTGAGATGCAGCGAAAGCAGTTTTAAGAGGGATGTTCATAGTGACAAACATCTCCATGAAGAAAAAAAAAAAAGTTCTGGGTACAGACCTAAAGGAAATAAAATCACTATCTTGAAGCGATATTTGCATTCCTATGTTCATTGGAGCATTACCCAAAATAGCCAAGATATGGAAACACCTGAAGTGTCCATCAATGGGTGAATGTTTATATATATATTAATATAATATGTATATTTACATATAATATATAACACACATATAACATTACATATAACATTTAACACATATAACATTTAACATATATAATATATAATACATGTGTTATATAACATATATGTTATATAATAGATAATATAAAATATATTATAAATGATAGAATATTATTTGGGCTTAAGAAAGAAGGAAATCCTGCTATTTATGGCAACAGGAATGAATCTGGAAGACATTATATTAAATGAAATGAGCCCAATATGGAAACACAGACATAGCATGATCTCACTTACATGTGAAACCTAAAAAACCTGAACTCATAGAAATAGAGTAGCAGGGTGATTACCAGGGGTGGAGGGTGGGGGAATGGTGAGATATTGGTCAAAGGGTACACACTTGCACTTCTACTGTGAATGAGTCTGGAGAGCTAATGTACAGCATGGAGACTATAGTTAATAATAATGCATTGTATACCCAACATTTGCAAAGAGGGTAGATCTCAAGCCTTCATTCTCACAACATAAGCATGCGCACACATGCACACACGGTAACTATGTGAGGTGATAAATATGTTAATTACCTCGATTGTGGTCATTGTTTCACAATATGTATGTATATGAAAGTACCACATTGTACACATTTAATATATGCAATTTTTATTTGTCAGTTGAACCTAAATAGAGCTGCAAAAAAAGGAAAAATATAAACTAGGGGTTGGCAAACTTTTTCTGTAAAGGACCAGCTAGTAAATGTTTTCAGCTTTGCAGGTCACAGAATCTCTTCTGTTATTATGTGAAAGCTCCACAGACAATAAAGAAACAAATGGCATGGCTGTGTTCTGATAAAACTTTATTACAAAGCAAGAAGTGGGATAAATTTGGCCTGTGGACTGTTGTTCGCCAAACCCTTACCTAAAGCAATGGGACTTTAATGGTGGGATGTCAGATAGCAAGGAAGAAATGCAGGGAGAGATTATTTTTTAGGAGATTAGTGGAATTCAGTTGGTCAGAAGACCTCTCTGACATCCTTAAATCATTTTTTATTTTCTTGAAATTCACTTGTTCATTTATTTATTCATTAATTCATTGCTTAAACCATTGATTGAGAAATACACATTCCGTCTGTCAGGGTCTCTGTGAAGAATAGTCACTGACTGCTGGGGTTAATGGCGGCTGTTCCCAGTGGTGCTTCCTCTAAGAGTCCTAACACCCCTGTTGTTGGCTCAAGCGGGTACCTTCTGATAAGGGCTCTTTCTATGGTATTAGGAAGGACTGGTCTTAAGTGCAAGAGAGACATTACTGCTGTAATGTGCACTCAGACATTATATTAATAAATATGTCTAAAATCATGAGACCCATTTTCTACACTCAAATCAGTACCTACGGAACAACATGAATTTTGCCTTCCAAAATAGTTACTTGGAAATCTTACCAGTCTCAAGATATTGCTATAACTCTAAAAATTTTTTAAATTCCAGAGCATATGGAATGTTCTTTTGACGATTTTTTCTCATTTATAAATGCAATACATTACATTATAGAATTTTTAGAAAACAAAGAAATGAAAACAACATCATATATAATCCTAATACTACTTTTACCCAGTCTTGAAAACATGACACACATATTCCTATTATCTCTTGCATAGCTTTGCTCAGTTAGGTTGCTATAAACAGTGAGGACATTGGTTTGGTGGGCAAGAAAAAGACTCCTTTGGCTAAAAGGCAGCTAGGGAAATTGGACGGTGTGTGTGGGACAGAGTAAGTCAGTCTTAGGAGGACTGGAGCCAGGTAGGCAGTGTTGGGACCTCACTGCGCCAGCTCCACTCTGCAGAGAAAGTCCAGTGCTGCAGATGATTAGTGTGGGTGATACCCAGGGTGACACCCAGGGTGACAGGGATCTTCCCGTAGGATATACCCTTCCAAATAGCAATGAGGCATCAACTGTACAGGACCAGGCTCCAGGGCCTGTGCACAGGGTGGTGCGTCTCTCACCACACCGGCTGCCTGTGTGGCACTGGCACATTTGTGGGTACAAAATGTGGCAAGTGTCTATCACAGAACTCGGCTGTTCAGTCAAGTATTTGTTGAATGAATGAATAAATGTATACTTCTTTTGAAAATCCAGTGAGTAGGAATTCTTTAACCTTTAAGGGTAGATTTCATTTTTGGAAATAGCCAGTAGTCATTTTAAGTCAATGTTTTGACACTGAATTACCAACATGTGTGACACTTTTCCTGAACATAAATGAGGTTTGACTCTAAAATAATGGGAACAACTGGGATGGTAGTTGGAGGGTTTGGATTCTAGTCTCTGCTCTGACATTATATGCCCTATAACCTTGGGGAAGCCCATTCATACATCCGTCTATCCATTTATCCATCCATCCGTCCAATCCACCCATTCTTCCATCATGGCGAACGGGAGAGATGTGATCTCTGTCTTTTGGAGTTTACAGCCTTCTCTATACCTGATGAATCCAATTTTTGACAAGTTGCTTGATTGAGAGAATTATTTCGGCTTTGTGTACCTGCAAGCTATGGTTTCACAAGAGACTCACCAGTCGTTGTAGCTGTGAGTTTGGGCACAACATTTATCTTTCTAGGACACTGTTTCCGATGTTTCTAATGAAAGGGTTCAGTTAGATCATCATGAGCTGGCTGCAAATCATGATGATCTAATTAAACATTCTTGCACCACTAAAATTCTTCAATTCTAGAAATGACCTCAAACAGTCATACCCACTTTCCTATTTCAAAAGCATCTTAGCAAATAGGCTAGAAGTCCAGAACGTCTCAGTCTCAGGACTGGATAGATATTCGGTATAATTTTTAAATTAGTGTTTTAGAAGTTATTTATAAAAGTAATACTATTATAATCAATGCAGAAAATTTGGAAAACAAAGGACAGCAATACTAAACACACACACATATACAGTCATGAGTTGCTTAACGATGGGGTTATGTGCTGGGAAACGCGTCATTAGGCAGTTTCATTGTTGTGTGAACATCATAGAGCGTACTTACACAACCTAGGTGATATTATAACACCTATTATAACAGCCTATTATAACACCTAGGCTACATGGTACAGCCTATTGCTCCTAGCTACAAACCTGGATGGTACGTTACTGTACTGAATGCTGTAGGCATTATATTAACAACACAATGGTAAGTATTTGTGTGTCTAAACATATCTAACCATAGAAAAGGTATAGTAAAAAAATCTTATGGGACCACTGTTGTATATATGATCTGTCATGGACTGAAATATCATCATGTGGTGTCTGATTGTGTGTGCATGTGTGTGTGTGTGTGTGTGTGTGTGTGTGTGTACAACTCAGATCATTGTATCATTACCCCACCTGGAGGTAGCCACTACACATACAGATGAATCTACATTCATTGATAAATAATATCTATCTTGTCTATAGAGAGGAATAACTAACACAATGAGAAATGAAATCATGCCCTGCATGTTTTATGACCTCTTTTCCCTTGGTAATATGTTGTGAATATTTTCAGCATTTACTCTTCAAGGACTTGATTTCTTTAAAACACTGGAAGGCATCCCACCGACTGTCCGTGTGCAGAGACAGACTTTCAGGTGTAACTTTGCTCCTCCGTGGGGCAAAACAGCCGGTGCCCAGCAGTCCCACCTCCTTCCCTTCTCCTTTTCTTTCTCTTTCTCCTTCTCTTCTTCTTCTTCCTCTTGGCTCTTCTTTTTCTTCCTTTCTCTCTTTCTTCTCTTCTTCCTTCCTCTTTCTATTCTTTCCCTTTCTCCTTGTTCTAATCTTTCTCTTCCTTTGATATTATGATTGAGCCCGTCAATTGCAGACACGTCAGGCCGGTAAATAGATCGCGTGTGCACACGTGCGTGCGTGTTTTGATGGCTGCGCTGCTGGCCTTGTGTCGGCTGGTGCACTGAAGACGCATCTTCGAGACACCCTCGGAAAGCAAGGGGTCCTCGGGGAGTCGCGACCTCACTGGAGGCATTCAAGGTGGTAGAAGTGGGTTAAATATAGGAGAGGCTTTTTATTTCTGCTTTGGGTTAGACATACACAGGATTGACTTGAGTCATCTTTAGTAGTGAGTTTCCTGTTACAGGTTGCATTCAAGCAGAGGCTGTTTGATTACTTCCTATAGGTGTTGCAGTGTTTCCAGATGAAAAACCATGTCTAAGCCAAACATTTTGGTCCTGTACCAGATTTGCATTTTAGTCTGGGTGCACCTTTAGGTTAGATTCTGTGATCTCTAAACTCCTTCCAAGTATTAGATTCTTGGATTCCATGACTCTTGTGACATAGACTTTTTTCTAAGGTGCTGATATTTAACCTCCTGAAACTGATGCTGGTAAAAAAATTTGAATGGAAAAGGATGTTTAACTAATTGCAAATAAAGAGATTTCAGTTTATTTGGAAATTTCAATGGTTCAGGCTTTCCCTGCTCCTCATTTCTATGGATACATGATGGGCTGCCTTAATGACGAAAATATTAAATACATGTGGAGCATTAGGACAGGTAATACACACACGCTCTAGACAGACCGATGCTAGTTTCTACCTGCATGCTTGAACAAGCTACTAGGGCCTGCATGAAATGTCACACTAAAGACCCCTTAAATGCCTTGACTGAACAATTTGGCCAGACCCCATCTTCCCATTTCAAAACGTTTCAGATTTCCTTTGCTCCGTGAAATGCATGAAAGCTGCTTCTGACCACAGAGACTAATGTGCTGTCCCTTTTATCTCCAGAACGGGCTCCCAATTGGTTCCAGGGAAAGTGATTTCCCCAAAGTTGGCTGCCAGCTGTAATTGGCTTATATGTGACCCATCCATTTCGACATGCTCGTTAGAGCTGGGTGCTGGGGTCTCTTCAGTTCCTGGCAGGCAGCCGGACAGAGGCAGTGCATACCAGCTGGTGCAAAGGTAGAACCTTTGGAGGTGGCTAGCCGACCTGTGTACTCCGTGCACTGTTGGATGAAGCAAGCCTAGTGGGGAGACCGTCCTCGAAACCAGGTGGACTATGGGAAATATTGGTGGAAAAAAGACTCCATCTTTTCTCTCTTTTTACTTCCCTCTTCCCCTCATTTCCTTCCTCCATTCTCAGTTTAGAAGCAATAGTGATGAATTGTACAAATCACTTGGGTTTGAACCTGGCTTTGCCACCTACTTCCTGCAGAACCTTAGCCAAACTTCTCAGAATGTCACTGCCTCAGTCTCCTCATCTGTAAAATGGGAATAATAATAGCATCCTACTTCATAGTGCTGTTGGGAAGACTAACCTGGTTAATGTAAATAAAACATTTAAGACAGTGCCTGGGAAGTCAGGGGGGTGATGCACAGGCTTGCTAATTTTCTCTGAAGGGGCCCAGTGCCTGCTATGGCCTGAGCACGGGCTCTATCCTGAGTGTTGGGCACGTCTCACATTTGCAGAGCTCCAGAAGACATGATGGACTTTTCCTTTTCCTCATCTTCCTGCCTTCCATATTCCTTCCCTCTCTCTTTCTTCCTTTCTGTATTAGTTTCCTATTGCTGCTGTAACAAATGATCACCAACTTTCTGGCTTAAAACGACACAAATTTATTGTCTTACAGTACAGATCAGAAATATCACTGGGCTAAAAAGTCAAGGTGTCAGCAGGATGTCTTCCTTTCTGGATGTTCTAGTGGAGAATTTGTTTCCTTGCCTTTTTCAGCTTCTAAAGGCTTCTCCCATTCCTTAACTTGGGGTTCCCTTCATATCACTCTGCTTCCATCGTCGCGTCTTCGCTGAGTCTCTTGCCTCCCTCTTTCTCATAAAAGCCCTTTGTGATTATCTTGGGCCCACTGAGTAGTCCGGGAAATCCCTCCATCTCAAAATCTGCCAAGGCTCTTTTGCCATAGAAGGTAGCACGTCCACAGGTCCCAGGATTCGGACATGGTTATTGGGGAGCCATTATCCTGCCTACCACAAATTTTTCTCCTTTCCTTCCTTTTAAAAACGCTTGTCCTGTTCATGAACTTCCTCGGGCCAGTGTGGAGCATCAGGGGAGCTTGGTTGCAGGCCTGTGACTCCCACAGATGTGCCCCATGTGTGATCTTGGGTGAGAACTAGCCCACACCTGTAACACAGGGGTCGGACTCAGCATGCGGCACCCAACCTCTGATGTGCAAAATCGCCATTTCCTTGATTCTCTTTTAATTGATCTCATTGAATTGATCAGACTCTGCAGCCGCTGAGCCCCCACCTTGCTTGCTGGGGGAAAATCACTCTACTTGGTGGAGCTTTCCCTGTTCCTGATTGTTCCAAGCTCAGGTCGTCCCAGAATGCACACTCCTCAGGCAGGAGCTCCGGTTTTCACGGCATCGGTCCCTAATGCCACCTTTGAGATGTCCATTGTCCAGCCTGTGTGGTCCCTACGGGTGCCATGCATGCAGCCAGGGAATTTTGGTGATCTCGATAACCCCTGTGCCTAGTACCCAGGCCCCCTGCACCTCAAACATAGCCCTTCCTCTTTGGGGTTTAACCACCTGAGGAAACAGGGTCTGAGGCCCTGGACCCACTGACCTCCACCTGGTCCCCAGTCTGGGGACCCTCTCTTGGTACTTCCCTCCTGCTATGCTTGGTGTAACCTCGTCAAAGGGCTTTTTATTACGCAAAGTCCAGGAAGAGAAGTGTCTTTTGGGCAACTTCAGCTTTGGGCTTTCCAGCATCTACTCCTGTGGAAGCAAAAGGGTCTGCCTCTCTGCTTAAAATGGTTAAACGGAAAAAATATTAATTGAACAGGTGCAAGTGAGTGGATCAATGAATTATCCTGCCTCTAACAGTTCTCAAATGCTATTCTGCAGAGCTGCCTGGTTCCTCAGAGCCGGGATCTCACGGGTGGAGTTCTGGATCTGTCTCCCTCACTCAGCAGAAGCAGCCACTCTGTTAGTTTTGTGAGTTAAAGGTTCTAAGGATTCTATGGTTAAAAAATATTTGAAACCACTGGAGCAAGTGATCTCTAGGGCCTCGGTCAGTTCTAAGGTGTATAATTTTTAGGTTTCAGCAAATTCAGCAGCCTTATGAAGATATCACTTAGTTTCTATTATCTGGCTTTCTATTTAGCCAGAGTCCTCTGTTATTAAAAATGTCCGTATAATTTATCTGCAGCACAATAGTCTTTGTTCATAGCGATGCAGTGTATGACCTTGGGAGACATAAGCTTTGTCTGTATCCCTTATTTTCTTTTTCAGAATGTGTTTTTAGACCTAGAATTATTTCATCAAAGGGGATAAACATTTCAACATGATATTGCACACACGCTCACACAAGCATACATATGTTCACATATGTATATGATAAATACAAAATGGTAAAATGCGTGGTCATGGGAGAAAATTTGGAACATATAGAGCAACATAAAAATAAAATAGAGATCACCAATAACTCCAGATTGATCACTGTTTACATTCTGGGACATTTTCTTTTCTAATATTTAAAAAATTATCTGAACAATGTGTACGCAAATTATTAGTACAACATAGGGAGCGTGCCACGTTTGTAGTTTTATATGTTGATTTTTTCATATAATATCTCATAAGCATTTTTCTCATGTTATTAATTTTTTAAAAAACGTGATTTTAATGAGTACATAAAACTCTATAATATAAATATGCCATACTTGATTTACCAAGTTCCCTATTACTAGATATTTGAAATGTTTCTAATTTGTCATGACTATCAATAAGAGTATGAGGACACAGGACAGATCCTCCAAACAGAAAATTAACAAAGAAATTATGGACTTAACCAGAACCCTAGAACAAATGGGCCTGACTGATATTTACAGGACATTCCACCCAAAAACCACAGAATATACGTTCTTCTCAGCAGCTCATGGTACATTCTCCAAGATAGACCATATTCTAGGCCACAAAGAAAGCCTCAAAAAATTTAAAAAAATAGAAATTATACCATGCATCTTCTCCGATCACAGCGCAATTAAAATAGAAAACAACCGCAGCAGAAATTTTCATCTCTATACAAAGTCATGGAAATTAAACAACTCCCTACTGAATGATTCCTCCATAAATGATGAAATAAAAATGGAAATCAAAAGATTCTTTGAACTAAATGACAAAGGTGACAGAAGTTACCAAAA